>JAAALK010000080.1:32947370-33003370 GCA_019279435.1 Zizania palustris
TCTTGTTAATATCCAGATTAAATTTCACAAAATCGAATGTAATGCTATCTTGTTAAATATCCAGAACAAATTATAGAAATACCACAGTTGCTTACTACCTAGTACAGTTTGTCACACTCCACAGCCCACATCTCAAGCATTAACAAGATAACAAGTCATGACGTCATCATCCATCATGAAAGGGTCAGAATTGTAGTGCCATCTCAGCATCAGCTTGATCAGTATTCTCATGAGCTACAATAGGTGCAATTGACCATAGCCATCAACTTCCACATCATCAACCAAAAATTCTTCATTAGAATCAACATCTTCTAGGTTTTCAGCGTACTGTACTTCGTCATTCATTCTACTTTGAGCACCAACTGATGCAGACTGTCTCTGAGTATAGGTTACATCACGTAGGTTGCCCTAGGAAAATTGCAATCTCGAAGCATTTGGGATGCACCAACAGCATCATCAACTTGTTCCCATGTGATTTCAAGTCCACAGATAGTATGGACTTGTTCAACATCCACATCAACCCATTCATTGTTCCAATCAAAGTCTTCCAAACACAATGGATTGAAGCTGCCCGCCCTTTTCTCATGCCACTATTGGAACCTTCCTGCCATCCTTCGATTGTATTGAACATACACCAAATCATGTAGCCGCTTGTGCTCTAACCTGTTTCTTTTCTTAGTATGAATCTACAATGGCCAAAATTAAACTATAATTTTTCAGGAAGCACGAATAGATTCTATGTACTTCCATGATTGACAATATTACTATATTAATGAGTTACAATTACATACAAACTCAAATGTGCTCCAATTGCACTCATAGCCCGAAGACCCGAAGATGAGGCACAAAGCCCAACACATTTTGCAAATCTTTGAAGCTCTACGGTTTTGCCACCATATGAATGCCACCATTCAACTATATCAAATCACAAAAAACAGTTTTATGTTAGAAATTAGTAAATGAACAAAGTGAACAAATTAGTAAGTGAACACAAATAGAACTTACCGGGAGTCTTGGTTTTGATGTTGTTGATTGCAATTTTGTTAGTGAACCTGCCACTTAGGTCCTCATATTCCGAAGCTAGTTCATCAATCTTGTTTTGAATATTTTCGCCAAACACCATACCTTATAAGAGCTAACATATATATTGTGATTTACTATCATAGTGGGGCTATATTCCATCTCATTGTTTTCAAAGATTTCCTCACTTCCTCTCTACCCTACACATCTATGTGGTCCTGATACTATATTAGCGATTATCCAGAGTAGCATTGTTTTTTATGACAAGTTATGTAAAGTGAAATGTGGTAATCTGAAATTGTTTCTTACTAAGGTGTGGTTTCGTGGCAATAGTTCAGAGTACAGACTAATTAGTCAAGCATTAGTCATTGATGTTCTCTCTACAGTCTATATTTCACAATACTTAGTTTCCAATATAGAAATAGTCACTATCTGAATTACACAATAATTAGCAGCAAAAAGAATATATATGATGTAGCAATACAAACAATCCCTAGCTTTGATTCAGACGATAGCAGAAAAAGAACAATATGTGGTGCAATGTACAACACTGTGCACATCAGCAAAAGTTAGAGCTTTCTTGATTAGGTTAAACCTGCCTTCTTATCCTCAGCTCAATCCCCACAGACAAGTGGTAGAAGCAGGACTCCTGTTGGTAGCAGACAACAAGAATCTTTTGATATCATTAAAAAATAAAGCAGGACTTTGCTGACCTGCCTGACCATAACAACAAGAATCTTTTGATATCATAATTAGAGCATAAATCTGTTCAAAGAAAGGACTCCATGATGGAGTTGACCAAATATTTTCTTCCGGCCCGAATACCTGGCTCCATATCCTTCTGTTTTGCCACTTTATTCTTACATAGTCGTTTCCTATGCAACACTCAGGGCTTGCCCTTGTTTGAAAGAATTCTTTCCTTCCCAGGCATCCACACCTCCCTCTGTTTTGGCAAAGCTGTTGCTTCTTTGGGAATATTTGATGATTTGCCACTCTTAAAAATGGGCTTTGATTATTTGCCACTTTGCTACTGTCATACACTCAGATGGTCCCACTTATCATCCACACAAGTGGCAAATAATCAAAGTATACAAACTTTTTAGCGGCAAATCCTCAAATTTCCCGCTTCTTTGTGATGTGTCTTCAGACATCATGTAATTAAAGCTAGCCCTGGTAATCTTTGGACAACTCCTTCCATGAGATCCTCCCTGTCATGTGTGTTTGGCTCGAGTATTGGGGCAAGGTCCAACAGCCCCAATACCGGCAGGGTACTGTAGCAGAATTAGGATAAAGGGTTATCTCTTGGAGTCCTAATCTATATTTTCTTAAGAATAACTAGGAGGTTATTTGAATGTATTATAAATATGTTCCTAGGGAGGAAAAAATAAAGCATCCAAGATTAGATCAAAAGAAAGATTATGATCAAAAGAGGTTGGGTTTGGAACCCTATCTCGCCGGCGTAGGGGCTGCTGCGCTGACAAGGCTAGGGGCCATTCTGGCCGTGTCTTCCCATAAATATCGTTGCACGTGACAACTTGGTATTAGAGGCCACTTTTCTCAGCCACTGTCCACTGCCCAGCTCTAATGGCCAGTGTGTCACAGCTGTGCTGTGACAGTCGTCCAGGCAGTAGTCCTGAGTTGTAAGCGTACTTGGTGTGTTGTTTTTGTTGCCTTGAAAGCGTAAAACTCTGTAAGTGGAGACGCACTTTGGCTTGGGCTTGAGCTGGCGGCTGGGGTTTTGTCGGACCCCGCTACAGGCGTGAATGGCAAGCAAAATCATAACAGAATTCCCCCCTGTTCGGTTCTGGTTCCTTCTCTGTGTGCGATAGGCGACCGATTCCTCGTGATTCCGGCCATCCTTGCGGATTGGACCGGTGAGCGACGCCCCTGGCTACTGAATTTTGGCGGTAAACTCTCGCGTTCCCTCTGTTGTCGTCGATTCAGTGAGTGCTTCGAGTTGCTTCTAGTTACAGTGGTATCAGAGCGTTCTAAGTTGGATTGAGTGCAGGCTTGCGAAATTTTCTTGGTTGGTTGGTAAAATCTCCCGTATTGAGGTGGTGATCGCTTCGGCTTGATCAACCATAAATCCTCTCAAGGGGTTCAACCGACTCGGAAAGCAAGTTCATCAATCTGGTGGCGCCCATCACTTCAGGTGAGATGGATTCTATCTGCTCAGAGTGAGATGGAGGAACGAGTATGGAGGTAGTGTCCACACTGACCAGTAAGGTGGATGCCTTAACAAGCCTAGCAACCAAAGTGGAGGGACTAGATTTGATTCAAGAGAATTTGATGCAGATAGATTTTAAATTGGAGTTACGAAGAGAAAGGATGGACCAGATGCAAGGTAGAGTTGATTTGGTCCAGAAAGAACAAGTGGCAACGACAAAAGTGATGAAAACTCCAATCTAGAGGAAGCCAAGTAGCAGAAGGTTTTGGTATGAATACTCAAGAACACCATACTTTTGGTTCCAGTGTCTGGTTGAGATGGAAGTGATAGGGACAGAGTATTGCAAGAGCCTCATCAGAGAAGATGGACGCCTCCCAAAATGGAATTACCTAAGTTGATGGTACTGCAGCTAGAGTTTGGATTGATAATTGTGTGACTTACTTTGAATTGTACAAGTTCCAGAGAATTTCAAGGTTTCCACTGTAACTTTAAACATGATTGGCAAGGCTGCACACTGGTATAAGGCATGGAAACAAGTGGTGGGAAGACACACTTGGGTGGAATTATGTACTACAGTATCAGCAGAAATTTGAAGTGGATTTGCAACACATCAAGATGACTGAGTTGTTGAAGCTTAGACAAATGAATATTGTGGATGAGTATAAGAGTTAATTTGATGATTTATTGTATCAGATTCGGCTGTACAACCCTGCTGCAGATTGTGAATTGTGGCTAGTGGGATAGTTTGTGCTGGGGCTGAAAGAGGATATTCGCCTGCATGTACAATCTCAAGTGTCTAGGTCAAGGAGTCATGCTTATCATTTAGCTTTGGCCAAGGAAGGTTTGTCAGAATTGAATGACACAAAAAGAAAATGGGGGTCCAAGCCGAGTGTCAATAACAAAATGAGTGATAAACCAAACATGGGTATTGGAGAAATGTGGAAGGCCCCACAATTAAGGGAGTATAGGAGAACACATGGACTTTGTTTCAAATGTGGGAAAAATACACTCTAGGTCATCAATGTAATATTACTCATGTCATACATGCCACAGAAGTGTTGGATCACACTGAGGTATTGTCAAATTTGGTATTGGATACTCTGGCTGCAGGAGATAGCTGAAGATAGTGGGGAAGCCTACCTGTCAGTTAATGTTGTAGGAGGCCTGAAGGATTCTAACACAATACAACTGCAAGTGTTAGTTCAGAGGCATAAACTATTATTTCTGATTGACTCAGGAAGTTCCCATAGTTTCTTGAATGTAGCCTTACTGCCTAGATTGTAGTTAACAGTTGAGGAGATGCCTACTTTGACAATAAAAGTGGCTGATGGTAGCTTGGTGGACTGCAAAAAGAGAATTCCTCACTTTGAGTGGTGGGTACAAGGTCACACTTTCACTTATGACATGCAAGTTTTAGCCTCTGGGAGGTTATGATGCCATCTTAGGTATGGACTGGTTGGAAAAGCATAGCCCTATGGAATGTGATTGGGTTAACAAGAAAATTTCATTCTCTTTAAAATGTGAGGTCACCTTGCAAGGTCTGATCACTCACCATATACATACTGTACAACCTATGTCTGGTCAAAAGTTACTCAAGAGTGAAAGGAGCAATGCCATATGGACAGTGGCAGTAGTACAAGCTGTTATGACCAATCAGCAAGAACCATTCCTCAGGAGTTCAAGTTGTCTTAGATCAGTATCATTATTTTTTCCAATCATCATCTCAATTACCATCGCACAGAAGTTTTGATCACTACATTCCACTTCTTTCGGGCACCATACCAGTGAACATACGTCCTTATAGGTACTCTCTAGCTCAGGAGGATGAAATTGAGCAACAAGTATCTGTGATGATACAGTCTGGGTTGGTTACTCCAAGCCATAGTCCCTTTTGCCTCTCGTGTATTGTTGGTCAAGAAGAAGGATGAAACTTGGTGCTTCTATATTGACTATCGCAAGTTGAACTCTGTCACTATCAAAAACAAGTTCCCATTACCTATTATTGATGAACTTCTGGATGAGCTTGGAGGGTCGCAATGGTTCTCTAAACTGGATCTTAAAAGTGGCCATCATCAGATCCGAATGTGTGAAGAGGATGAATACAAAACTCCATTCAAGACCAACCATGGTCACTTTCAATTCCGGGTCATGCCATTTGGTTTAACAAACGCGCCAACAACTTTTCAATGTCTAATGAATGCCATTTTTGCTAAACAAATGAGGAAGCATGTTTTGGTGTTCATGGATGACATTTTTGTTTATAGCAAGTCCTTGCCGCCCCATGTGAGTCACTTGCAGGAGGTACTGTCCATACTCCAACAACATCGATTAAGTGTGAAACTCTAAATGCACTTTTGCTCTTCAAAAGTTGGAGTACCTAGGATATATCGTTTCTGCTGAAGGTGTTGCTGCAGATGTTGAAAAGACAAGAGTAATGCTTCAGTGGCCTGTTCCACAGTCAGTCACTGACCTTCGGGGATTCTTGGGGTTAACGGGATACTACCGCAAGTTTGTCCGCAATTATGATATATTGACGAAACATCTTACTATGTTACTGAAGAAGACGACTAGTTTTGCTTGGAATTCTAAGGCTCAGGAAGTTTTTGATGCGGTCAAGTTTGCCATGAGTCACACACCTGTGCTGGCTTTGCCAAGGTTTGATCAACCTTTTTGTGTAGAAACAGATGCATGAGATACGGGCGTGGGGGCTGTACTGTCTCAGCATGGTCATTCCATTGCATTTTTCAGCAGAGCCTTGAGTGCCAAGAATCAGTAATTGTCTATATATGAAAAAGAGTTTTTGGCTATATTGATGGTTGTGGAGAAATGACATTCTTATTTGATCTGAGGATCATTCACAATTTTTACTGACCACAAAGCTCTATGTCATTTGGAAATTCAAGTGCTCAATTCTGATATGCAACGTAAAGCTATGACGAAACTTATTGGTCTCCAATATAAATTCCAATATCGTCGAGGTACTATCAATTCTGCTATTGATGTGCCGTCTAGAGTGGGTCATTTGTTGGAACTACAATCAGTATCAACCATCCAACCAGTTTGGATTCAAGAAGTTTTCAATTCATATGCGTTAGACTCTGATGCTCAATCGCTGCTTTAGGAGTTGGCAGTTTCAGGGGCAAATGATCAAGGATATACACTGGTGGCTGGATTGATTAGGCTGCATGGAAAATTTTGGATTGGTCAAAACTGATTTCTTCATTCTATTCATCTGCTATTGGTGGTCATTCTGGGGGTGCAAACCACATACCAACGCCTTCATAAAGTTTTCACTTGGTCTGGTCTGAAGAAAGCAGTGCAAGAATTTATCATGTAGTGTGAGGTTTGTCAAAAAGCTAAACATTAATTATGCCCATCCGCCGAGTCTGTTATAGCCACTACCCATTCCAAAAGGGGCTTGGTAGGATATATCTCTTGATTTCATTAAAGGCCTTCCCCTGTCTAAGGGTTTTAATTGCATATTAGTGGTGGTTGATAGATATTTCAAAAATTGCTCACTTCTTGCCATTAAAACACCCATTTACCGCTCCTCAGTGGCTAAACTCTTCCTAGACCGTGTCGTCTCACTTCATGGACTTCCCACGTCTATTGTGTTGGATCGTGACAGGATCTTTACTAGTCACTTTTGGCAATACTTATTTGAGAAACTACAAGTTCCTCTCAATCTGTCCTCCGCATATCGTCCGCAATCCGACGACCAACTGAACGAGTAAACCAATGTTTAGAGATGTAGTTGTGATGCACTACTACAACTTCTCCTCGTAAGTGGATGCAATGGTTAGCTTTGGGCTCAGTTTTGGTATAACACCAGTTTCCATACATCTCTGAATTGTTCTCCATACAAAGTCTATACGGAACAAACTCGACCTACTCGTTTATTCCGGAGTTGTCCTCCAAATCAACCGGATTAGGCATTTTGTGCCAGATGTGGATTGTTTACTTCAAGACCGTCAAATGTTTTCAGATATGCTAAAACATCATCTTACTAAGGCTCAATGTAGAATGAAGTAGCAAGCTGACTCCAAGCGTACCTTCCGGTCATTCCAGGTGGGAGATAGAGTTTACTGAAACTACAACCCTATGCTCAGATGACTGTGGCAACCAACTTATCCAAAAAATCTCCTTCAATTATTTTGGTCCCTTTGAGGTATTAGCTCGGATTGGTACAGTCGCATACAAGTTAGCTCTTCCCACAAATAGTTTAATCCATCCGGTCTTCCATGTGTCCCAATTGAAACCTTTTATCCTTGCTCACACTCCGATCTTTTCTCAACTTCCCACAATGGTTCGATTGGACATACTCACACTCCGGTCTTTTCCTCAACTTCCCACAATGGTTCAATTGGACATAATGTATTTGGTTCCTTCAGCCATCCTGGACCGCCCGTTTGGTGAAGAAAAGTATCGCTGCTCATGTTCAGCTGCTGGTTCGCTAGGGCACTCTGCCGAAAGCGTGCGCAACGGGGAGGATTATTCGGTGTTGCGTGTTTCGTTTTCCATTGGCTTCAATATGGAATGATGTTTCACTTCAAGGGGGGCGCTGTGACATCGTCCAAGCAGTAATCCTAAGTTGTAAGCGTACTTGTGTGTGTCGTTTTGTTGCCTTGAAAGCGTAAAACTCTGTAAGTGGAGATGTACTTTGGCTTGGGCCTGAGCTAGCGGCTAGGGGTTTGTCGGACATGCTACAGGCGTGAATGGCAAGCAAGATCATAACATAATTCTCCCCTATTCGGTTTTGGTTCCTTCTTTGTGTGCGATAGGCGACGATTCCTCGTTGATTCCGGCCATCCTCGTGGATTGGACCGGCGAGCGACGTCCCTGGCTACTGATTTTAGCAGTAAACTCTCGCGCTCCCTCTGTTATCGCCGATTCAGTGAGTGCTTCGAGTTGCTTCTAGTTACACAGTGGTTCTACACCCGTGGCACTCTTGGTGGTGGATTTGCTAAAGAAGATCTTGCTTGAACAGCGAGATATACACGAGATGATCTAGTACACCAATTGAAGGCTCGATGACGTTCTACAACAACATGCCAACACCATCGCCCTTTACCGCCTAGTCAATCGCCTAGAACATGCCTCGGGCGAGATCGTGGCCTCCTACATACCTCACACCAACAACACCAAGGTGCAGCTAGCTTCCCCACCTGTTGTCGTTTTGCCAAACCTCTGTTGCATGGACTACCACCGCTGAGCAGCTGTAGGACCACCACTGTCATGCTACTGTAGATTAGGACACCATTGTGAGAGCTATCACCACAATTTTCAGATTGCTTGGGTGCTTCCCCATCTAAGGCACCATCATCTTCTGCATCAGATGACATTGTCAAGGCCTTGGCTTCTTTGATTGCTCAGGTGGAGTTATTGTCACGGTAACTTTCAATGCTAGAATCCTTGCCTAAATGACTAGACGGTCTGTTGGATAAGGTATAGGTGCTACAAGCCTCTAATTCTGAGAAAGTCTAAGAGGTTCACGCTCTGAACCAGACTTTGGCTTGAAGTTGTCCTTTCTCTACAAGGTATGGGATGGGTCCACCTCGAGTTAGGATTAGAATTATTTTAGTTCAGAATAATAAGCCGATATGTAAAAATGCTTGAGTCTTATTTGTGTTGGGTGTCGGGTTAGATTAATGTTATCCTGTAGCTCAAGGATGAGCTACTCAAAAGAGAGGTGTAGGTGTCATGTGTGTTGGGCTAGGGTATTGGGCCAAGGTCCAGTAGCCATGTGAAAAATACCCGTGTGAGTACTGTAGCGTGAACGGTTCCTATAGGGTACGGTAGAAGAATTAGGATAAGTGGTTGTCTCTAGGACTCATAATCTATATTAGACATAGTTGTCATGGCGTCGATTAGGCGTCGCCTAAGCGACGATTAGGCATCGAGGCGGACGACTCGCCACAATCGAATGTGGCGTCCACCACAACGCATATGGCATCCGCCTAAGCGCATAAGGCGTCGAATGGACACCATAATCCATCATGGCGACGCCAGGCGCAACGGCGAGGCTTCTGTGATGAGCCACACCTCCAGAAAAAGGTGAAGAAAACCCTAGCTCTGCACCTTTTTCTCCCATGTTGTTGTGTGCCACTCCCTTCGCCTACGCCTGTCGCTCCCTCTGCTGGATCTGTTCCCCGCCGCTTGGATCTGCGCCCCCACTGGTGGATCCGCGCCGCCGCCACGTCAAGACCAGCCGTCGCCGTCGGGACCACACGCCATGCATGGGGGTCGGCCTTGCCTCCCCGCTCTGCTCTGTTTTGGGGCCTGCTCTGTTTGTCCCTCTCCCCGCTCGCTCTGTAACTTTATGTGTTCTCTATTTTGTTTTGCTGTTTTGGAAATAAATCTATTATGTTTTGTTGGAAATAAATCTGCTCTATTCTTTGGAAATAAATATGCTCATACCATGAATAGGCTTACCCTGTGTTGATAATTTCCATATGAAAAGCTTTCTATATACATATATAACTAATTAGCTTCCCATATATTAATTATTTCTGTATATAATTGATCAACTTTTTATATATTGATATTTTCCATATATAATTTATTAGCTTTCCATATATTTTGATGATTTCTATATAAAAACCCTACCATTTATAAGCTTTCCATACATAACTAGTTGATTGCCTCTTTGGCTTATGTATGTTTGTATATACTGAATGGAATATGGATTTCTTTGACTATTTATATTTCATATGGTTCTAATTTTAATTTCCTATTATTCCAAAATTATTGTGACATGTATATTTGCGTTAAGTGAGTATGGCGTCGCCTCGCCGCACGCCATACTCGTCTAAAAGATATGAAGGTAGTTTAGCGCTTCGCCGCGTCACCATAACAACTATGATATTAGGTTATTTGAATGTATTATAAATATGCCCCTAGGCAAGAAGAAATAAGCATCCAAGATTAGATAAAAGGAGGTCGGGTTGGAACCCTACCTTACTGGCACATTGGCTACCGCGCCGACGAGGCTAAGAGTCAATCCAGTCATATGTCGTATCTTCCAGAAAATGTCGCTGCAAATGACACTCCCTCTTATCATTTGTCTCTTAATATCTGTTGTATGCCCCTAATAGAGAGCCAGAAATGGCCTAGCAAACTATACAAATTCTTAGAGATAAAGATAATTTATTATCTAGCAATCCAACATTCCAACCTAACTTGCTAGTAAATAAACCAATTAATCTACCTACTGATCCTCTTGGCTTGCCCAGCAGTGTGGGCATACGGCTTCTGCTTACGGTCTCACTATTGCTGGCTGGTTGGCCGTGCACACAACAGGATTGCATGGAATAATCAATGCTAACATGTTTTGGCAGCATCATGTGGCAGGTGTTTTTTGAATAATTTACTCTATCTTCCATATAAAGTATTAGGACAAATAGTTCTGTAGCACGGTACCGTCACCATGAGGCCCATAGGCGTACATCATTTATGTAACAACCTGGTGCTTGAATGTATGCCAACAGCGTGTAGACATTTTTATCATCTGTTCCGACAGATGAAAAATGTTAGCTATGCCTTCGGCCTTCTTATGCTATCTGTGGACTTATTAGTGTTTTTTATTGACCTGAAATACCATCTTAATTGGCATTGAGAGGTCTGTGAGTGCTAATTTATTGTTTGTCTTGGTTAGGTATATATGGTACTGTTTCGTCAAAAGTATTGTTTGTATTTCTTTTGTTTAGGATAAATTCTAAACTGAAACACGGAATCAATGATCTATATATAGAATAAACCATCTAGACGAGATTTTTCTGTCCCTTTAGTTTACCGATGAAATATTACTTTATAGGTGAAATTAGTTGGATTTTAGATATAAATCGTTCGTTGATAACGTAAGACCAAAACGAAGAAACGACAGGGTTCTCTATGGATTAAACAAGAGAATAAAATTAGGACGAGGAAAACGATAAATGATATTTCTACTTTTACGTGGCCAGCGCTCTTATTATAGGTTCACCTGAATGTAACAAATTTCAGATTCGTGTTATTTGTATATATGTATACATAGGTGATCGATAATTATTCAATGTACTGTGTCTATCCAGTATGTGTTTTTCCTTCCGTCCATGGGTGTGTACTGTGTACTTAATCAAATAATTTTGCAGAAAAACGATATTATCGAGAGGACTAGGCTTAAGAGGTTGGGTACTGTGGAAGACATGGCTGCAGCCGCCGCATTCCTGGCATCGGACGATGCGTCATTCATTACAGCTGAAACTATCGTTGTTGCCGGAGGAACTCAATCAAGACTGTAGATCTAACTGCAGTCGGGTGCTATTGTAATTTGGTATTATAGTAATTTAGCTTATCTATATTATTTTAAAAAAAGCTGGTGCTGATGAATCTATCGCACTACTAGCATCTCATTGACATATGTATCTATTGTAAGTAAAAGTCATATTACTTTTAAAACTGAATTATGTTAAATGTATTTTATTATATTTAAGTTATTTGTATTATTTGTATGGTATTTTTTTTAATGTTATAATTTTTTTTCAAACTAGTATAAATAAACTAAAATAAGCTAAGTTGGACTATTTATTAAATTATTATAATCTATATCTTAAATTATAATAAACTAGTATAATAAGTTGATTTGTTTATTTTATTTATAGAAATAAACTAAATTATTATAATCGTAATAAATATTTCCTTGTTATTTCGGTGGAGAAGCTATAGTTGTTGCATACTCCATAATAGAGGTAATGTTACGGATTGCAATGTAATCTAGCGATGATATTCGGATCATGTGTGTGGTTGCATGGTTGCAGGAAATGGTTGAACTGGCATCGGCTATCGGCCAATTCGGAGAGCGCCGTAGTTAGCCTCCTTAATACTCCCTTCGTTCGTAATGTAATAATCTACTATTGAATTTAACATTTTATAGTATAACTATTGAATTACGTCTTGATTCGTTGTAACCACGCATTGAAACCTCGCCAGCGCTAGTGGGGAATTACTCCTGGTTCCCCAATTTTCTACCTCCGTTGACCCCGCCGGCAGCCCTTCGGGCCTCACAAAATCGCAACTCGCGCGCAGTTAGAGACTTTCAGAGTGCAATTTAGCACCGCCGCCCTGTTTCCGCTCCGACCACCGCTCGCTATCGCCCGAGGACCTCACCACTCCAACTGTCGGCCCCATCATGACCACCATCACCCGCTCGCCCTTGGCCGCCCATCTGTTTGTGCCGCCGACCGTCAGAGGACCACGTCGACATCGACCTGAGGAAGCCTCGCCGCTCTTGCTCGTCGCCGGCCTCGACCTGACGTCCCCGAGCCCCAACTCCGGTATATTTGTGATCCCTGTACTATTCTCATTCCATTTTCGCTGTCGGCTGGAACCCTAGGCCACCGCGGTCGTCGCCGTCATCGTCGCCACCCTCTGCCGTCACTGTCATCGCCGCCACCCTCTACCGTCACCGGAGAAGACGATCGCACGGGTAATTACCCGTGCCGTATCAGATTCGATCCTAGCCGTCAGATCAAATCCGAGCGGTTGAGATTAAAACCCACTCGGGTTTGATCTAGACCGCCCATTAGATCGAACCGGTATCGCTCAATCACAGCCGTCCATTTTCACTTAACGCCCCTGCATCGCCCGCGCGCGTCTGACCGTGATCCAACGGCTGCAATGGATTCGGTCCACACGCACAATACTCAGGTTCACCGTGAGCTCGGTTCACCGCGGACCAGAGTCTATTTAAAATTTTAAAATAAATTTAAAAATTGTTTTAAACTTCAAAAATTCATATCTTCTTCAAATTAACTCCAAATTTGTCCGTTCAAATTTTAGAAAGTTTATCTTTTTATTCTCTTCATATTCATCCAATAAAATTTATATGTTTACACTGGAGTTTTATATTTTTTAATTGGAATTCAAATAAAATTTGATAAATCATTTCAAACTTCAAAGAAAATTCATAACTCCTTGGAATTGACTCTAAAATTTACCATTCAAATTTCAAAAAAAATATCTCTTTATCTTCTACATTCTTAACCAATTTAATTGATATGTTTGTACTCTTTATTATTCAAAATAAAACCAAGAAAATTATTCTTAAACTTTAAAAATTTGTATCTTCTTCATGTTTACTCCAAAATTCGCCATTCCAATTCCAGAAAAAAATCCCTCTTCTCATTCTCTACAACTTTAACCAATTTAATTAAAATGCTTGTAATGTTTTTTATTATTTCTTTTAATTGTTTATTGTTCTCGTTTTGCGTTCCTAGAAGATTACGACGTCGTCAAGGATCCGGACTATTTTCCTGATGTTCCTCCATATCCATTCACTAATCTAGGCAAGTCGCCACTACAAATTTTTGAGCATATTGAACCCAGATTTATATAAAATATCGTTAAAATCCATAGGTTATAAATGTATTAGTCAAATTAAATACCGTACAATATAATTATTAGATCTCGACCTTGATGTGCAAACCCTAGCCACGCTATTGAGCCTAAACTCCTTGTCATCATTATATCTAGAATTATTAGATAGTGTCCAATGTATTGACACAACAGCTATAGGCTAAATGAAATGAGTCGTATATACTTGGAATTCTGTTATATGATCCCATTATTTTTCTCATCTCTGGTATTCAGTTGGTCTTGGAGTTTTGGTTAAGGATGTTAGCATGGTGGGTTCCGGGTGCAAGTGAGGGCATTGGTTAGTCGCACCCGGGGCACTATAAGGACTAGTCTGTATGATCCGTTGCAAAGCACTTCCGTACTAACCACAAGTCTAGTGGGTAAGTCCTAACTGGAGGCATGAGACGTTCCAACTCGAGGCACCAGTTGGTGGGGTCAAGTAACACCTGCGGGTGACTTGTACCGAGAAGACACAATAGGGGTCGCGATGTTGGTCCAGTGCGCTGCCGTGCCAGCAAAACTTAGAGTCGGTGTTATTGAATTGGTGCGTTTACTAACTAGTGATCACCCCGTATCGATATTTAGATTTTTTTCTGATATTCTCTTTTTTCCTCTAATTAAGTATATAATTTGATTAGTTTTAGGATTTATGGTACTATATTTTTTTAGCCCCGTGCGGCCGAAGACTACTGCGACACAGGATTGGATGGAGCATCAGAGAATCTATACTACTTTAAAAGAAGTTAATGGTAACAGAGAATATATAATACTCTAAAAGAAACTAGGTGCGGTGAGTCTTCCTTACAACAAACTAAAACTCTTCAGCTTCAACTCCGTTTGTCTTTATTTTTATGATATTTTTTAATGTTGTAATTTTTCCCGTTGTAATTCAAACCTAAATATGCTATCTTCATATTGTCTGCCGTAGGAGTCCATATGAGTAGGCCGTATAATGTGGACTTTAGATTTTAGAGGAGACATAAGCTTATAAAGTTAATCATGTATATCGTATTTAAATTCTTCTATAAGTTTATGGGTATTCATATGACTATGATTTAGTCATAATTAATAAAATCATATATTTTCTCTTCTCAATAAAAAAACAAATAGGATGTTTGAGTGATGAGCCATGAAAGAAAAATTATTTTTAATTAAAATGTGAAACATATTTTAGAGATAACTTAAATCGTAGAAATTTCTCTAAAATTAGTCTCATGCATTTAGATCATATAGATGTTCTAAAGCTGCCGCACTCTACCTGCTGCTTGGACAGTTCAGAAATCGGAATTCAGAATTGAGAAGTTGAGATCAGTCAGGTCAGGACGGGTTCCTGTCACTGTTACTTCACGTCACAGAGATCGGATGGCCAACAAATGGCCGTCCTTTTCCATGGCGATCCTTTGTGCACTAGGTTTCGATAGGGTTTTTTGCCTGGGGTTTGTAGTTATCCGCTAGGATCAGATGGCCAACAAATGGCCGTCCTTTTTGCTATTGCTGAACAACTACGTGCCACTTGGAATTGGCAATCTTCTGGCTATTAAATTCATGTTTAGTGACTAGTATAATAAAATAATAGAGATAAAACACTCTATCTAAAATATTAATTTTTGAGAGTTTAGGGTTTAGAGTGAGTGGCCGCCCTCAGTGTCCTCCACCATCTGGAGGCTGTTGGAGGCGTCCTCCCGGCGACGCTGGGACGCCTCCGGTTGCCTTTGGGGGAAGTCGTCTTCTTTCCCTGACTCCTACGGCTGCGAAGCCCTGGAAAGCTCTCCAAGTGTACCAGTGATACCAAATTAAATCTTATCGTTGATTTGATACAGATATGATTGGAAATAAATTGGAAAAAATAGAGTAGACTTGTAGCTATCGCCGCTGTCGTCAACGCTCGGTCGCTGCCGCCGCCGCCGCGCCACCCCTGTGCCGTCACCGCGTCGCCCTCGTGTTGCCGCCCCGCCGCCCACTGTAGATCATGTCCGCATCTCAACGCCTGCGCCTGACCATTGTCGCCCCCACCCCATCGCCGGTCCATGTCACCTGACCATCGGCCCAGCCGCCCCTATCGGATGTGCCGCCATGCCACCGGTCTCCTCCATCACCCACAAATAGATTTTGTGTCCTGCTCGGCCCCTATATCCAGCCACCGTCGCCGCCCTACCGTCGAGCCTCGTCGTCCCACCATCGAGCCTCGCCACCTCACCACCGGCCTAGCCATCTCGCCAGATGCGCAACCGGGGTACCGCCTCACCAGCCTACTAGCCTCCCCAAGACGAAGCTCTTGTTTTGTGCCCTTCATGAAATTCCAAAATTGTCCTTCCGCCTTGCACTAGTAGTAGAGGTACTATTTTCTATCCAAAAAAGTATCAATAGTTTTGGATCCAAATGGGCGACCAGAGGGGGGTGAATGGGAGTTTTTAAAATTTCAGACAAAAACTTGCCTTCTGTTTTAAACAATGTCTCATGCGGAACAGGCTTCGAACACACCCTTCGGAGGTCTATTTCGGAGGTATTTTATAGCTCCGAGAATAGACTTTGCAAAGAGGTTAAAAGGTCGAAGACAAGGAGACTTCGCTCACACTCAGAAACCCAAAAACACAACTCAGCGAAGTTAGTGCAGGCTCAGCACACGAAGTGCCTTCGAGCAGGCTTTGCACTAGTACTCCTCGTGCAATTATGTTTCCCTCTTAGGAATCTGAACAAATACTCCGCACTAGCAATTAGTACTAGGCTTCATACTTCGGAGGTCAGAAAACAGACACTAAGCAAACTGCACTGAGGACCTCATCTGAGGAAATAAAATAGGCTTCGAGCCAAACTTCGCACAGTGCTTCGCTAGTAATCAGAGAAGACTTGCCTCTAATTTACACAGAGCGAACATACACTAAAAAACCCTCACAAGCAGGAATCAAACACACTTCATCAAAAATGAAACAGAGCAAAAACTCTGGTGAGCACAGAACAAACTATAAGGTAGAAATCACAACTCATGCAGTACAAAATGCAAATACAAGTTCAAGCAACAGATGAACAACGTAATAGAAATTTCATTGCAAGAACAGGGAACACAAAAGACTCACGGAACTAAATACATGATAATGTTAGCTAGCTCTGGCAGTTCTGAAATGGATTCTCAAAGTGTTAGCCTAGACCTAGCTAGCCTCACTATTTATAGGCACAACTCAGCCATGCGAGTAGACTACTTTACCCCTAGGGTTTATAGTGATTTTGTCTCTTCCAGATATGGGGGTACATATGTAGTCTACTTTTACAAGAGGATTCTTTTGACAGCTTCGCAGAAGAGACAACATCGGCTTTTACAGAGCAGACACGATCAGCTTTTACAAAGTGGAATCTTCTGAAGCCCCCTTCGCACATGAAGTGTGCAGAAGCTTTAGTGACAAGCTTCGAACCCGAAGGCCTTCGTTTCACCGAAGTCAGTCTTCGATACAGTGATGGTTTTGAGCCGAAGCCATCAAAGCTCTTGAGCCTTCGAACTATCACATTCGGAGTGGACCACCACGACTTCGCAGCTACTCCCATCTCAAACTCCGTCAGTCCATGTACCGAAGCCATGCATGGCCGAAGTACCTCAAGTCAGCCACACTCCGAAGCCCCACCTTCGAAGTACCTTCAACACCCTTTGAAGTCCCTCCATCCAAGACCTCCGCATGAAGCATATCCACAAGCACCCCTTCGCAGTGTCTTAGCCCCGAGCACACTCCATGAAGACCTTTATCTGGACCATGCCTTTGATGCACCTTGACTTCCGAGATCTTCGTCAGGTGTCCCTTTGAGTGCCTCCCTCCGAAGCTTACTTCGAAAGCCTTGCCTCAATCCTGAGGACTTTGTCCACCATACTCCGAAGTCACTCTTTCCGGAGCACCCTTTGAAGTGCCTCGCCTCCGAGGACTTTGCCTCGAGGTACCATCAGCCGGAGCCACCCTCCGCACTTTCTGCCTTCGCCTGACGCACCTTGACCCAAGGACCGACCTCGATCCCACGCAGCCTTCGTGACTGAGATCTCCGCTCGCCTGGCATCAAGCCTCCCGCTTGACCCAGGTTCACTCGTTGCAAATCGTCTGTCGCCTCCAAAGTCACATGTACACCACCGACAAGCAGACAAGATTTTCTAGTACCCCGGAGACCTCTCCGGTAAACAACCTTCAGTACACACTCTGGTGCACTGCCCATAGTACCGAGCCCTTCGGTACAAACATATCATTGTGCTCTGCTGGACTCCTCTGACAGACACACTCCGCTGCACAGCTACAGCCAGCAACCACTGAATCCTTCGGTAAACACCTCCGAACCCCTTCGGAGGGACCCCTTCGTCTAGAAGAGAACTTGTCAATCACTCATCACAGACTTAAAATCAAGGCACGTTTCAAGTTGGTTTCTCAAATAGGTACTGATTTAATCTTAGTTCTCAGATAAATTTGATAAACGGCTCAGATTTGATACCTCATCACCCTTAAGAAGGATGGTAAAATTCATCTTAATTTCGAGATAAGTTAACAGTAAAAGTAGAAAACTAAAGTGTCATTTACTATTAAAAATGAGTTAATATGTGTTAATTTGTACTACCAAATAAACAAACCAGTCGATAAACTCTTTATCAACCGGTAAAAGTAGAAAACTAAAGTGTCACTTATTAGTAAGAAACAATAATAATTTGTGCTACCAAACAGAACAGTCGATAAGTGTGGTTAGACAAAAGTTTCATATGTTTATTCTCTAGACAACTTATACTCTCTCTTTGAACAAAACTTTTTGGTTTTGATTTTTGCTGACTACACTTAAAGTGAAAGTCAATAATTGCTGAAATTTTGGGATAAACACACGTTTGAATATTTTTAAAATTCCTAAATAAATTTAGGAGGCTCATGTCATGAAAAGGAAATCTGAATATTCTAGAGTCAGACTCTGGAGTTGACACTATTGAGTACCGGGTCCGAGCTAAGACTCGAGGTCGGGTGTCAGTATTTTTGAGTGCTTGATTTTTGGGGGTCGGCCAGCCGAGTCTGACGTGTTTCCGAAATCTAACTTCTTGCCTTGTGGGGACATGATCTTTCGTTTTCTCGTTTTGATTATTTGGGAACGTGGAGAAGTTTGCGGGATATGGTTATATGAAACCGACTCGATTGAGATCGTGACCACAACACGAGATCTTATTACTCCCATATAAATACTCGTTAATCTGACCGGTTCTAGCGTGTGCGAAAATAGATTAGATCAAAACCAAGTTAGGTTTTTGTTGTCTTCTCTCTGTTGTGCGACCGCCATAGTATACTCTATTTCATTCGTCGGTGTTGGGGGAAAATATCTCATCTTCGGGGTTATTGCCGCAACAGCATAAAAGCAGATAATGGATTCGAAGGTTTCCAGACGTCCATCTTCGAAGATACCCTGAGTCAAGCTCGAAGTACGAAGATAGGCATTGGTTCGGAGTACATCTTCGAACTAAGGCTCTTTGAGATCTTTATTGCCAGCTAAGATGAAAGATTTATCTTTTATATTATTAGATTAGTCTTTTACCATTTTAGCCCTATCAAGGGTACCGAATAGTTTCCACTATGTCGGTTGTAATAGAGGGGTAAATAGGTATTTTCCTTAATATTTGGGCCTATAAATACCCCCCTTTTCACCCTGTAATAGGAACGGAATACAAGTTATTCAATACACACATTCGAACTATTCTAAGTTATTATCCTTTTGGAGGCTTAGAACAGTTCACTTCGCAAACATTCCGTTTGTTAGTTTCTAATCTACAGAAACCTGTTAGCGTAATCTTTTACGCCAACAGTTGGCGCCATCCGTGGGGAACCTAGTTCGAAAAACTTCGTTCTCTACCAATTTCCTACATCATGCCTCCTAAGCGGAGCGCACCTCGTAACCCTGTTCGGAGGTCTTCTCGGATCTCCGAAGAGACCCCGTCCGACACGGTCGAAGTCGGAGGGCCTTCGACTTTCCCTCCACCTCAAACTCCGGAAGGAGTTTCCATCCCTCGAACATACGGAGCTTCTCCGCCAAATCCTTCCATACTTCGACCACCTGGAATCCCTCTTCCACCTTCCATCCCACTTCGAACTGATCCTACTAGCTCTCAAGACCCGGAAGATCCTTCCAGAGGAGATGAAGACAATCTTGGAGATATGGCCACTCAAATGGCCAACCTTCAAGCTGAAGTAGCAAGGTGGCGACAAGAAGCTGCGAACAGGCTTCGCTCTCAAGCCATCCCAACTATCCCAGAAGTGCCCGAAGAAGATGAACCCGATTATCCCGAAGCCCCAGAGAACGCCTCCTTCGATAATGAATCTCCGCTGCATCCTGAGCTGCAGAAAGTTCGCTTTGATCCGAAGTTTAAGACTTCGAAGCTTTGTAAGTATGTTGGAGATGAAGATCCCAGAGAGTTTGTTCGTTCTTATGCCCTAGCAATTGAAGCTAGCGGAGGAGTTCGAGACACCATGGCAAAGTGCTTCCCCTTAGCTCTTCAAGGAGTGGCATTAAGGTGGTTCTGGTCCTTGAAGCCAGGATCAATTAATTCATGGGGGCAGCTGAAGAAGAAGTTTATAAGCAATTTTCAAGGCACCTTCGTGCCTCCCATGTCAACAGGAAGCCTTTTCCAGGTGAAACAGCTCCCCGGAGATACATTGAGGCAATATTTCAAGCGCTTCGCTCATACGAAGTCGCAGATCCGGGGGTTGTCTGCATCTTCGGTAGTTGATGCAGCTCGGGAAGGCGTCACTCATCAAGGCCTTTTGGATAAGCTTCATCGGAAAAGCATCTCCTCGGTCTCGCAGTTGATGTCATACTTCGAGGAGTATGCGAGGTCGAAAGAGGGTTGGCTCCGAAGAACTGCCGCTACTTCATCCATATTGCAAGAAGTTAAAGTAGAAGTAAAAACTTCGGCACAGCCACAAGAACCAGTCTTCGAAGTTCAACATGATCGGAGAAGAGGGCAAAAGCACCTTCGTTCTGAAGTCATGAATATTGCACCCCCACAGAAGTTTACACAGAGAGCTCCACAGTCTTCGGGGAACAAGGCCAGCGGCTGGAGGCCGCCAGGGAAAACGGCTGGCAAGGGCCAGACCCTTTTCTGCTGCATCCATGGAGAAAATCGAAGCCATGCAACTGATACTTGCAAGGCTATACTTACTCTAAGAGGAGAGTATCTAGAAAGAACTTCGGGTCGAGGTACTACCGACCGAGTTCCAGTTGCAACGCGCCCAGAGCCGGTCCAGGCTGTGGCGCGGATAGAAAACTTTGATGCTGCAAGACACCCTCCAGTGGCCAATGTTATGCCACCTCCGAAGCAAGAGGAAGGGCAAGACCGCGGGAAAAGAGTAGTTCTCCCCATCTCCGGAGGAGGTACCCTCGGAAGCATGTCAAAGAGACAGCGAAGAGACTACGTCAGAGAAGTAGGCCATATTGGGACTTCGTCGTCTGCAGCTGCAATGCCGGAGTGGTCTCATGTACCGATATCCTTTTCTGCGGAGGACGCAACTGGCATTAAGTTCCCGCATGCAGACCCACTTGTTATCACTGCTGATATTGCGGGCACTGAAGTTCGAAGGGTATTGATTGACGGAGGTAGTTCGGCAGACATCATTTTTGTTCAAGCCTATGATCAATTGTGCATCTCCAGAAAGCATCTCCTTCCAGCGGCTCGTCCTTTGCAAGGCTTCGCAGGACCTCCGCTTGATGCACTTGGCCAAATAGGCCTGGAAGTTACCTTCGGAGAAGGTTTATTGGCCCGAACTGAGGAAGTAATCTTTGATGGTGTAGATGCCCCGTATGCTTACAACGTCATCTTCGGAAGAGGCATGCTAAACCAGTTCGGAGCTGTGGCGCATCACAATTATTTGTGCATGAAGATGCCCACACAAGCAGGAGTCCTTACTGTCTTCGGAGATCAAGCCATCGCTCGGAGAGCGGAATATGGTCATGGTCCCCCTCTTGATCCAAGAAAAGTAAACAATGTACAAGATAATGAAGAAATTTTTTCAGCCTCTTCCGAAGCTTCAAAGAAGTCCTTTCCGAGACCAAGTCCTGAAGGAGAGATTGCAGCGAAGGTCATTGTTAAAGATGGTAAAGAGTATACATTTCAATTTGGTAAAGATTTACCTCCAGAAGTTGCAACCTCCTTGGAAAAGGTAGTGGAAGAGAATTTGGATGTCTTCGCTTGGTCTGACGAAGATATCACCGGAGTCGATCGGGATATCATTGAACATAGTTTACTTGTAAACCCGAAGGCCTGCCCTGTTCGGCAAGGACTCTGGAAAATGTCTGCAGAAAGAGCTGCTCTAGCGAAAGACGAAGTTGAGAAATTATTGAAGGCTGGGATTATCAGAGAAGTGGCTCACACAGAATGGTTAGCCAACCCAGTCTTCGTCAGAAAGAAGTCTTCCGGGAAGTGGCGCATGTGCATTGATTTCACATCCTTGAATAAAGCATGCCCTCGTGACCCCTACCCCATGCCCCGAATTGATCAATTGGTTGACTCCACCGCAGGTTCGGAGTTATTAAGCTTCCTTGACGCGTATTCTGGTTATCATCAAATATGGTTGAAGCGCGAAGATGAGATCAAGACAGGCTTCATAACTCCTTCGGGAGTCTTCTGTTATGTAAGAATGCCCTTCGGCTTAAGAAATGTCGGGGCTACTTTTTCGAGGTTAGTTGCTAAGGCTCTAGGTCATCAATTAGGTCGCAATGTGGAGGCCTATATGGATGATATTGTAATAAAGAGTGCTTTAAAGCACCAACATAGCCTAGACTTAGCAGAAACATTCAATAGCCTTCGGGCATGTGGGATCCGTCTTAACCCCGAAAAATGTATCTTCGGAGCTAAGGCTGGAAAATTGTTAGGGTATTTAGTTTCAAGCAGGGGAATTGAAGCTAGCCCTACTCAAATAACTGCGCTACAGAAGATGGCTCCTCCGGAAAATTTAAAGCAAGTGCAAAAGCTGACTGGGCGTCTGGCAGCACTTAGCAGGTTTTTATCAAGGTCTGCGGAGAGAAGCTTGCCTATATTTAAAGCATTGAAGGGGTCCGAAGATTTTGCATGGACACCGGAGTGTCAGAAAAGCTTTGAAGATATTAAAGAGTATCTCAGTAATCTTGCTACACTCACGGTGCCTACTGCGGACGAAACCCTACTCCTTTACCTTGCAGCTACAGGTTCTGCTGTCAGTGCAGTCCTTGTCAGAGAAGTGGATTTCAATGGGAAGTTGGTCCAAAATCCTGTTTATTTTGTATCCGAGGCATTATCAGGAGCGAAGACAAGATACTCCGAACTTGAGAAGTTCGTTTATGCTCTAATAATGGCTTCGAGGAAATTAAGACATTATTTTTTGGCACACAATGTAATTGTACCAACTTCGTATCCTTTAGGAGATATGCTTCGAAGTAAGGATTCCACTGGAAGGATTGGGAAGTGGGCAGTTGAGCTAGCACCCTTCGGCATATCTTTCCTGGCAAGGACAGCAATCAAATCACAAGTTTTAGCAGATTTTGTAGCAGAATGGACTCCACCTGCAAATTTGGTTCCGGAGAAGTCAAGTGATGGAGTTTGGACTGTTTACTCCGATGGGGCTTTCCAAGCATCCGGAGCAGGCATCGGAGCAGTATTAATTTCGCCTTCAGGGCAAAGAGCAATGTACTCCGCAAGACTCAACTTTAAGTCTACCAATAATATAGCGGAGTATGAAGGAATTTTATTGGGACTCCGAAAAGCACGTGCTCTAGGGGCTACAAGAATTATTATAAAGACAGATTCTCAGATAGTAGCCGGGCACGTAGATAAAAGTTTCCAGGTTCGACATCCACAGCTTGCAAAGTACTTAGAAGAAATCCGCAAAATCGAAGCACACTTCAAGGATATTTCCATTCGGAGTATACCAAGAGCAGAAAATGTACAAGCGGACATCTTAGCAAAAGCTGCAGCCGGAGCTGTGGATGTGCCAGAAGAAGCTTTCTATGAGGAGCTCAGTATACCTTCGGTGCCACAAATTCCCTCTGCAGAGATTCTTTGCATTCCTAGTGCAGATTGGAAAAAATCAATCATGGAACTTTTACAGGGAGGAACAAATTTGCCCGAAGAGCCACAGCTGTCAAGATTAAAGCTTAGAGCTAGAAATTATCAAATAATCAATGGTATTTTATACAAGGCCGGAGTATGTTCCCCTCTACTCCGATGTATATCTCAAGCCGAAGGTTAAGAAATTCTTCGAGAAATTCATGAAGGCCTTTGTGGTAGCCATTTAGCCCCGCGAGCTTTGGCGGGAAAAACACTTCGCCAGGGGCTTTACTGGCCTACAATAACAGCTGATGCGGAGAGCTTAGTCCGCACTTGTCAAGGATGCCAGTGGATGGGTCGACGAAGTCATCGCCCACCAACAGCTCTTCAAGTCATTGCTCCGGTATGGCCTATGGCCAGATGAGGTATGGATTTAATTGGACCCTTTCCAGTAGCCAAGGGAAATCTGAAGTTCGCAGTGGTAGCTATTGAATATTTTTCTAAGTGGGTGGAAGCAGAGCCCTTGACAGCTATCACTTCGAACAATGTACAGAAATTCTTTTGGAAGAACATCATTTGCCGGTTCGGAGTGCCTAGACAACTCACAGTTGATAATGGAACACAGTTCGATACAGAACCCTTCAGGAAGTTTTGCGAAGATCTAGGCATTCAGTTATGTTTTGCTGCAGTGAGGCATCCTCAGTCTAATGGAGCCGTAGAACGAGCCAATGGAAATATTTTGTCAGGGCTAAATCGAAGGATAGTAGGATTAGCCAAGGGACTGTGGACCGAAGAGCTTCCGAAGATTTTGTGGTCCATTCGGACTACGCAAACAAGGTCCACAGGTTTTACTCCATTCAGACTACTATTCGGAGATGAAGCTATGACTCCAACGGAGCTCAAAGGAGGATCGTTTCGCAGCACCGAATCAGAAATTGAAGAAGAAAGACAAGCTTCATTAGATTTATCAGAAGAAACAAGATTTCGAGCTGTGGCAAATTTATCAAAGTATCATCAGCAGACGAAGGCTTGGTTTGACCCGAAGGTTAAGCTCAATGAACTAAGACCGGGTCATCTTGTTCTGCGAAGCATTATAGCGCTAGGGAAGTTAGGAAATAAATGGGAAGGTTCATACCTAATTGTTCGTTCAGGACGCCCTAGCTCTTTCAAATTAGCTAATCTAGAAGGTGAAGAGTTAGCACACACTTGGCATGCGGAGCACCTAAAGCGATACTTCGCATAAGGGCTCCTTGTAATTCACTTGTAATCATCTTCTAAATTAATAAAGCATATGATCCTGATAATGCCTTCCCCTCATAGACTTCCAGCTTCCGAGTGGACGCACTGGAACCGTGGGGTCGACCGAGAGGGAAGTGTCATGAAGCTGGATTGTATTTTCGGACTTCGAACCATTGGTTCGAAGCTTCCGACGTGGGGGCTGGCATAATCCAGAGTCCAAGCCACCGGCTTGTAGGCATCCGTAAAAGAGCCCAAAACCACATCATACGGAGTCCAAGCCATTGGCTGGTAGACTTCCGTAAAAAGAGCCGAAGGTGGCCAAAACATGTGGAGTCCAAGCCATTGGCTGGTAGACTTCCGTAAAAAG
The DNA here is from genome assembly GCA_019279435.1 of Zizania palustris. Taxonomy (NCBI): domain Eukaryota; kingdom Viridiplantae; phylum Streptophyta; class Magnoliopsida; order Poales; family Poaceae; genus Zizania; species Zizania palustris. The sequence continues at coordinate 32,972,568 of JAAALK010000080.1, forward strand.
AGCCGAAGGTGGCCAAAACCTGCGAAGTCCAAGCCATTGGCTGGTAGACTTCCGCAAAAAGAGCCGAAGGTGGCCAAAATATACGGAGTCCAAGCCATTGGTTGGTAGACATCCGTAAAAAGAGTCCAAAGAGACCATTGCAAACTCCGAACCATTGGTTCGATAGAGATCGCAAAAAAGAGCCGAAGGTGGCTAAAGAAAAACAGAGTTTGAGCCATGAGCTTCGAATGTCTGTTAACACAGTCCAAAGTGACAAATTATCTAAGATACTAAGGTATCTTGAAAGTTATCTCAAATGATTTCTTTCAAAAAACAAAGGTACTAAGTTGTCATTCTTCCGACTACAAATAGTCGAAGACATTTTATAAGATTTTAAAAGATCTTTAAATTGCAGAGTGGCTCCGAACCCCCAAAAAATTGTACTCCGAAGTTTTTTCTTTGCGCATAACCATCTTTGAATACAGTTCGAAGTTGCTTATACCCAAAGAGGGGCTAGTAAATATGGAGACAATTTTAAATCGGTATTCATTATTCAAACGAATGTGTTTACAGATTACATCATGAAAAATTGGTATCTATACCAAGAAGGAATCGAAGACCTCTTCGGTCCCTAGAGCTAGGGGTGGAACGACTAGTTCCAGCGCCGGGAGTTCTAATAACTTTGCGTTTAACTCTCTTGCCCCCCTTCGAAGCTCTAAAATCCTTCTATTCTTGTTGAAGCTCGGCCCAAGTTCGAAGTCGTTCGGGGCTCCTTTCCCAGCTTCCAAGTTCTTCAGGCTTTTATTTTGAGCTTCATCTTTGTCTTCAGACCATATAACGTCTTCAGAAGACGAAGTGTTTAAGTTAACCTCTTTTTCTTCCTCTTTAATATAAGACAGTATATCTTTGATTACTTCGGGCGCAATTACACCGGAGTCATCTCGAGGAATTAGAAATCGAGGACGTTTATAAGCTTTTAGAATATCGAAGGTGGTCCATAATGAGCGAACTTCGTCGTTAAGGTCTAACACTTCGATATCTTCCGTAAGAGGCAAAGCCTAAAAATATGACAAACAAATTTTCATTGATAAATGTTTATAAGCATAAAGCTTTACATGGTCAAAAATCCTAAGGTATTTCTAAACCTGCGGGTTCGGAGGAGGCTGACTGCTCGAAGCTTGGGTCCGAACTTGCTTCTGGCGTTGGCCTTTGTCGATCCAAGCCTTGATCGCGGAACGACCTTCGGCTCTCCATGAAGTTTGGAAGGCTCGCCAGGCAGCAGCCACACCTTCGGAAGGTGTCAGAAGTCGCTCGTCGTCGAAAGTGATTGGGCCCCCTCCTGCGTCCGGAGTTATCGATCGGCCCAGATCTTCGTAGTAGCGAAGTAGGCCGACAGCAGCCACTTGTCCGGAGAGTTCTCCGTATCTAATGCCTGCTGTTTTCATCAGCTTCGCCACTCCTTGGATCCTTTTCAACCGGCGCAGAAGAGTGAGGTTATCGTCAGAAGGAAGTATCCCAGTAGTACCGAAGTACTCCAGGACACTTAACAATTGATTCATAACTTCCACAGCCACTTTCTCAGACTTCAGCTTGTCTTCGTTCAACGCGTCCTTCGTCGAAGTGACTTCGCCCAGAACCCCAGAAAGTCTAGCATTTTCAGTGGTCAAAATATTCTTTTGGTTTAGCAGCTGGCTAGCTTCCTCTTGGAGTCTGACAAGCTCGGACCCCGTAGTAGCGTGCTCCGCTCGCAACTTTTCAACTTCCGCTCGAAGCACAATTCTTTCTGCTTCGAGCTCTTTATTCGCAGCCTCCAAACCTTGTCTGGCCCTTCGCTCTGTTGACACTATATTGTCCATTTGAGCCACTCGACTTTCGGAGATGTTAAGATTCCTTTGAAGGACGTTATTTTCCTCCCGAAGACGAGCGATCTCTTCGTCATTACATATATTCGCAGCTCGGGCCAAGACAGTTTGCTGCAAAAATAAAAAACTAAGGTAAATGTTTATTCGTAGATGAATTATATGTTATTTCACAGTTGCTTCGTACCTGATAGGCTGCACGTTCTATAGCAGCATTAAGCTCCGTCCTATCCGCCTTGCTCAAAATGGCCACTAAGTTGGTCTCCCCAATGTCACGGCTAGCTCGATCCAAAGGTTCGAGCAAAGTACGAAGACCAGTTGTTTGCCCTAAGAAAGGAGCTAGCAAGGGGAGCATGCTTATTGCCTGTTGGTCATCTTCATCCAGCGAAGGACCGAAGCTTTGGCCTGTGGTCTTCGGAGCCACTGGAGACTGGCCCTCCCCAGAAGATTGGCTCTCGTCTGGTGAATCAGACGGAGTTGATCCGGAACTTGCAGCAGGGAGGGGCTCTATATGTCTTTTGCCTCTTCCAGGTCCCATTTGAGTAACTCTCTGGGCTGGCTCCGAAGTCGTCGAAGGTCCAAGAATTATTTCTTCTTGGCGGACCTCTTCCATAGGAGTGGACTCTGTAAAAAAAGAGTATTATACATTGTATAAATATACAAAATAAACACAAAAGTGTTATTCGAAGTCTACCTTCGACATTTTGTAGAGGAGTCATCATCGGACTGTTCGGCGCATCGAAGGCTAGATCTTCATCTGAATCAGCCGTTAAGTCTTGGACTGCAGGAGCATCGTCCTGAGCAGTCCTTGTTGCCTCTTCGGGAATCGAAGCCATAGTGACTTCGACTCCACTTTCATTCACAGGAACTTCGTCCTGAGAAATATCTTCCTGAACTACCGAAGTCCTTGGTTGTTCAAGATTATCTTGGGACTCTGGCACATTCGCAGGTACTTCAGCTTGTGTAGTCCTTTGAGTTTCATCTTCTTCTATTAGACGCACAAGCAATCTCCCTTCATCCTCTTGGGAGTCGGAAACTGAAGCCCTTGAGCTCGAAGGTGCAGGATTCGAAGGTGCAAGATTTTTCGGCTTCCGAGACACCTTCTTCAGTGGAGTCTTTACAGAGCTCGAAGTCCCAGCTTCGGCTTTCCTCTTCTTAGGTCCTTTCTCCGAAGGCACCCAATCCATCAGAGGGGGCGGAGTGATTTCCAACATTCCCCATACTCTGTTAAATCTTTCCCAACTCCCGACCAATTTGATTCTCCATTCTTTTTCGGTCGGAGTTGGAGCGCCCAAAATCTTCTCCGAAGCCCTTACAATTTGTTCCGAAGTAACAGGGGCTGAAGAAGCTAAAAAATAAATCAAGTTAGTTTTTCTTCGAATGAATATGCATAATACATGTTGTCTTCGAAAGTTACCTGTAGGGCTCGAAGTCAAGGTGATCTTTCGGAGACCGCCTTCCGAATCCTCTTCGAAGATGATAGGCCAGTTGGCCATCAGTGGATAGATTTGTAACCCGAGGAATTCTTCGGCTAAGTCTCGCATGCTCAACCTTCGGCTGATCCTCTGAAGTAGGTTGAGGCGAGCTTCGAGCTGACCTTGGCCTGGATGCACTAAGGCTTCCTTCCGGAATTGGATTTCTTTCAGAGGTCCGGCCAGAGGATTGCTCGCCCCAACTTCGGCTTAGAACCATCTCATGACCCAGTCTGTGTACCATCTTGCATTGATGGCCTTAGCAGGGAATTGAAGGGCATATTCATCCCGAAGCCTAAAATTGATGCTTCCGAAGGCTACCACTACTTTTTCACCTCCAGGACCTACGAAGGTTTTTGGCTGGCATGAGGCTCTATGTAGCGCAGCGAAGATCTCTGCCCTCCCCTCACAACCTTCGGCTCTCAGTGCCCATTCGAAGATAGCCAGTCGAGCTACTGCGTTCGGAGATAGTTGAGGAAGGGTGACATGGAATAAGTCAAGTACCTCCGCCAAGAAATCCACTGCGGGAAGGCCCAAGCCGGCTTCGAAGAAGGCTTCGAAGACGACCACTTCTCCGGGCCTTGGTGACGGGGTGAGTTCTTTTCCAGGCTTGCGGATCATAACTCCGGTGCTAATCTTCCCTTCTACTGCGATAGCCAATGATTCCCTCTTGCAGGTAGAAAATCCCAGTTGGAAAGACTGGTCCAGGTACTTCGTTGATGGCGGGCAGAGACTTTGATCATCGACATTTTGGGGATTTCTCCCTCCTGCGCCATGGATGTCGTTGCCGATACCGGAGGCACCGTCGCCAACATCACAGCCGCTGCTGCTGCAGCCGCCTGCTGCCGAGCCAAGGTCGATGGAGCTCCAGAACCTTTGGTCTTCACCATTGCAGTCGCTGAGCTACTTTGGAGAAAATGGAGGCTAGGGCTCGAAGAACTCAAAGGGCTCAGAAGGTGTTTGATTGCGAGAGAGCAGTGAAAAGGTAATCGGGTAAGTTCTAGGCCATCTATTTATAGCCTAGACTTTACATTTTTACCGTTAGTCCATGCCGTTTCGCATTCCTGCCCGTTACTTTTCTCCGAAATTAACGCTTTCTACAGTTTCCGTAAGGAACAGAAGGCTAACGGCTATTTCCTCTAAGTCTAAAAGACTTTCACACTTCCTGAGTCGGTTCTAAGATAGTTCGAAAGTAATTATCTTAAGACTGATTCGGAGTTTATATCTTCATACATTTCGGAGATGAATTAAAATCTAATAACCCCTATGTCTGGTTATTTTTTCCTTCCGTATACTGCTCTCCTAACATTACATGTTAAACAGAGAAGAGTATTCGAGGGGCTACTGTTGGGGGAAAATATCTCATCTTCGGTGTTATTGCCGCAACAGCATAAAAGCAGATAATGGATTCGAAGGTTTCCAGACGTCCATCTTCGAAGATACCCTGAGTCAAGCTCGAAGTACGAAGATAGGCATTGGTTCAGAGTACATCTTCGAACTAAGGCTCTTTGAGATCTTTATTGCCAGCTAAGATGGAAGATTTATCTTTTATATTATTAGTTTAGTCTTTTACCATTTTAGCCCTATCAAGGGTACTGAATAGTTTCCACTATGTCGGTTGTAATAGAGGGGTAAATAGGTCTTTTCCTTAATATTTGGGCCTATAAATACCCCCCTTTTCACCCTGTAATAGGAACGGAATACAAGTTATTCAATACACACATTCGAACTATTCTAAGTTATTATCCTTTCGGAGGCTTAGAACAGTTCACTTCGCAAACATTCCGTTTGTTAGTTTCTAATCTACAGAAACCTGTTAGCGTAATCTTTTACGCCAACAGTCGGCATGCACCGAGAACGGGAGAGCAGGTTTCTGGAACCACCCGTCCTTGCGATCATGCACCGGGAGAGAGCGAATAAAGTTTTTGGAAAGTGCTATGCGCGACTACTTAAGTTCATCACCACAGCGCGCCTTAAGTCTACGTCTACCATCGGTCACCGTTGGGTACTGTGATACGACACCAACAGGAGCACATCTCCACTGACCATGGATTCATCTTCGGGTACCGTATAATATGTATTTTACTTTTCTGTACGGTTAATGATCATGTTTTACGAAAGCATTTGTGAAAGCATGATTATCTTGTTATTGTTTACTAGTATGATAGATCTGTTCATAATAATTAATATGAGTGTCATGATTTATCTATTTAGGAAATTAATGATGCAATTGCATAATATTCTAACAATAATAGTAGGACATCAATTCGATATATAAATCATTTTAGACGTATATAGAAATTAGAAAAGTCATTCAAATAATTTTGTTGCTCATCATTTATTCTGAATTGGAAAAATATTTTATTTATTTATGAGAGATATAGTATTTATTTGGCAATGGCGAATATGAATGAAAGATGAAAAGTGACTAAATATTCTAAAATGATTTATATTTAGAAAATAAACGAGAAAGTTAAAGTGACATATATAAAAAATAGAGGAAATATATGATTATGACATTTCAATAGTTTTGTTATATATGTATAATAAAAAGTAATTCTCTAATATTTCACTTTAGAGCTATTTGACTTTGTAACTTAAAAAAACTAACCGTCAAAATCGACAAGTATTGAGCAAGTATAATGCAATTAGTGTGCTAAGGATGATGAAACCTTAAAAATATAATTAAATAACATATCACACGATCAACCGGCAAATAACAATTCAAAAGTGAATGACAAACAACCTATAATTATATTTCCATCTTATTTTGAACGGATGAATTTTACAGAATTTGAATTAAATACTATGAAAACATATTTTATTTTGACGAACGACACGTGTAAACTTTTTCCCGCAAATATATAATAATCGTGTCACGTGGACAGCACCACTAACACGCACTTTCCTCACTAACCAACAAAACTTCACTTATCCTCCATCTAACCCAAATATAACATCAGTCTCTTCAGGTCTTTTTATATATGTTGCCAAATTTAAAATTTAAGATTTTAATGAAAAATTAGACTTCAACAACACCCTTAAACAAATCCCCATCCTAAACCATTTTCTAAATCCTTTATTATCTATCCTAAATATAAGATTAATTTATCATTTTTTATTTAAAAATAGGGATAAGGAAACCGTTGGAAATCAAATTAGTTTTTAGATATTAATATGAATAGGATGCTTTTATTAACCCCTCCCTTAAATTATCAGACAACCATGGAGTCTTCCTTCAAATAATAAGATGATTAAAAAAATAGACAACCGCCTAACATTTCTTAAGATAATGAGATAACCATTACAGTATTAACTTGTGAGAAATATTGTCCCTCCTGTAGGACATCTTATATATTCAGAATTATAATATAATTCTGATTATATAGATAAGTAGAAAGATAAATATTGATTTTAATTATTAGTCATGTGACTAATTATAATTATTACTTCAATTATGTGACTAGTTATAATTATTATTTAAGCTAGTTATAGTTTTTATTTTTGAGGGCTAATTCACCCTTTTTTTAAAGCACTAAGAGCATCTCCAAGAGTTTACTTATTTTTTTGTTCCCTAAACCTTGTTTAGGGACTGTCTTAAAGGTAATTAATCCCTAAATGTTAGTTAATACACAGCAGTTTACCTATTTTTATAGTCCCTATATTTAAATCAACAGGATCAGTACCCATTGTCACTGCCTTCTCGCGATGTCAGATGACGACGCCAGCTTCTGCGCTCACCGTCGCCTTCTCGTGAACATCGCGCACACACACGCGATCGCTGATGTGTGTACAACATCATTCGTTGCCAACACAGTGCTAGCCTGCAACGTCACTTGATGAGGCCCAGCATGGTTCATGACTGGCACATGGGAAACACCCAACGCCATGCAATCAGCACTGCGCAAGACCAGCTCCTGCGTACATTTCTCTGCCAGTGCACAATAAAATAGGATCAGCAGATCGCGCTGCATCCGCACAGCCACACGCCACGGCACTGTCGTTCTACACCCTAGTAGGAAAAAAGAAAATGCTTCTGCTAGCGATGCTTCTTCTGTTAGGAATCAACAATCTTCACTAGCCATTTACATCATTGAGTGAAAGGTAAGTACTTTGCAAATTTTGTGTGCGGTAAGAATCACTAGCCATTTTGTGTGTGGAACGTGGTATTTAACCTGATCCCGTTTGTTTTTATTTAACTAAATCACTAGCTTTGTAGGAGTAATTGGCATTTACATTTTTGGCTCAAGTTTTGTCGTAATTATTTACATTCAATTTGTCTAATATAACCTTGTAATCTTCATAGTTAGAGATGATCCATATTATGTAAAGTACAAGTCATAATGGTGTGACAAACATTACTGATCCTTGATTATGTATTCATAGTATATTCTTATATGTACAGGTTATTTTGCAACGCCGCCAAACGATTGTGTCCATCAGTACTGAGTCGAGATATGAGTAATCCAAACTTTCTCATGCGACAGGTGTTAGATTCATCATCATCAGATGACGACGATGAATTTTTTATTGCAGCGGCACAAGTGATCGATGATTGCTTTTATTCGTTAAATGCATCACGACGAAAAGGTTCTACCTTAGGACATGAAGTAATTGATCGCAATCGAGTGGCAGGACATGATCGTCTATACAATGATTATTTCTCTAACCATCCTACGTACGGACCCACTTTCTTCCGGCGTAGGTTTGTAAGAGGTCCATTAATTTTTTCTATTTTTTACAATTGTATGTATAGTTTATTATTGTTGTGTGTTTCTACTTGCAGGTTCAGAATGAGTCGATCTTTATTCATACGTATAATGACCGCAATTGAATGTCATGATTGTTATTTTACACAAAAGAGAAATGCAGCTGGCATACTAGGGTTATCATGTTTGCAAAAGGTTACTGCGGCTTTCCGTATGTTAGCTTATGGAGTAGCCGCAGATAGTACTGATGACTATGTTCGTATCGGAGAAAGTACCACAATAGAAAGTCTCAAAAGGTTTGTCAAAGTTGTCTGTGATGTTTTTGGGGAAGAGTACCTAAGGTCACCAAATGAAAACGATACAGCTAGACTACTTGCAACTGGACAGGAAAGAGGGTTTCCAGGTATGTTAGGATCAATAGATTGTATGCATTGGAAGTGGAAGAATTGTCCTGTTGCATGGCAAGGTATGTACAGTGGACATGTGCATGAACCTACAATTATTCTAGAAGTTGTTGCTTCTCAAGATCTATGGATTTGGCATGCCTTTTTTGGTTTACCAGGTTCTCATAATGATATAAATGTCCTTCAACGATCTCCACTATTTGGCAAGCTAGCTGAAGGTGAAGCACCTCAAGTCAATTATACCGTTAATGGGCATAGCTATAAAATGGGATACTACCTTGCAGATGGTATTTATCCTTCATGGGCAACATTTGTGAAGACTATACCGATGCCACAAGGCAATAAGAAAAAATATTTTGCAAAAGCTCAAGAAGCGGTTAGGAAGGATGTAGAACGAGCATTTGGAGTTCTACAAGCTCGATTTGCAATTGTTCGTGGACCAGCTCGTTTTTGGGATGAAATTACCTTAGGAAATATCATGAAAGCTTGCGTAATTATGCATAACATGATCATTGAAGATGAGCGGGAAGAGGAAAATGACATCAGTTTTGATTGGGTTGGAGAAACAGTCACGGTTTCTCACGAAACAACAGTTGAACTAGAAGATTTCATTCAGAACCACCTAAATATTCGAGATAAGGAAATTCACTCGCAACTTCAAGATGATCTAGTTGAACACCTTTGGCAGCGTCATGGAGATCAATACTAAATTATTTTTAAGACCTTTTCAGATGATGACTGAAAACTTATGTAGTTACATTTCATCAGTTTTGCAAGATAAATTTTTTTCCATATTTTTATGTCAGAACTCAGGACAAGATTATATGTGGCAACTTAATTATTTTTATGCACGGATGCATCATTCCAATTAGAATAAAATGGAGTACAACATCTATACATGGTAGGAGCCAAACTAGACAACCAATCAACTAATCCTGTGTACGGCAGGTGCTAGTATTTCTAACAGTGCTAATAGATTCATGTGTTAGGATATAAAATTGCATAAGGAAAAGTCAAAGTACACATCACTTATTGAAGTAAACGGTTCAACATGGTTCTAATTCGCAATCAAACAAGATAACAAGCCAAAGTAGACATGTTCATATCAAAAACATGTTCACAAATTTCATGCAAAGTAAGAACGATGAAACACCTTATAGTAACTACATCTTATTACGTCGAGTCATGATGTCATGTTGCAGGATCCTATAGTACTCCTGTTGCTCACTGCTCATGTGAGTAATATCAATTGTCATGATTCTTTCTTCCTCTAACATTCTCTTTAACTCCAAGTCTTCTTTCTTTAGAGCAACATGTTGTTGTTGAAGTGCATATGCTTGAGCGTATCGCTCCTCTTTCTTTCGTTCTTTTTCATCATCAGCGGCTTTCTTCTTTGACCATAACATTTCTAATGCCTCTGCATATGCTTGACCTCCTCTGTGTTGTACTGCCTCTTTTGCCCTCTTCCTCCCCATTGGCCTATGTGATACATCACATTCTTGACTTCCTATGTTGGTGTCATCAGGAGTAATAGGTTCACAATCCGTGGGACTCGAATCATCGTTGCCCTTACGTTTTTTTTGAGATGAATTTATAGCTGACAATTGTTTCTGTTTTGTAATCCACTTTGGCTGATGTTCTAAAATATTCCAGCAATGAAGGAATTGAAAATTCCTATGTTTTGGGTCTTGGGCCTTGAACAAAGCAGTTGCTTGAACAATCTGATAAAGTAGACATGAAAAAGGTAAGTACTTTGCAAATTTTATTTTAAAACAAGACAAAACAGATAAGATATATCAATAGTTTTTATTACCTTATCTTGGGACGTCACACCGCTTTGCCTTCTAACCTCGATTTGGGCTACACAACCAGTAAACTTATTTACATTTTCTTGAATAACCCCCCATCGATGAATGAGAGAATTTTGATTACGATCTGATGCAAATTCCTTGTTCGCATGAAAGTACTCATAAATTCGTTTCCAATAAGTCTGTTTATTTTGATTGTTGCCTTGAACAGCATCTAAACTCACATTAAGCCATGCCGACACTAACAATTCATCTTCCTTTGTGCTGAAATTTTGTGTTCTTTTTTGACTAGATCTTGCATTGTTACTAACTTCCACAATGCTTCTTTCGAGATTGCTTCCTAGGCCCACCCAATGCTGCAGTGGATTTGTCTCATCGTTCATCAAATTAGTAAAATATCCATCTTCTTCCATATGTCCTATTCATCCATCAATTTTGTAATATATGCATATTATGAACCACATTGAACAGATCAAGTAGGCACTAAACAGTAGGTATTGATGTTTCCCTAGAGGAAATGCAGACCAAATCCTATTTTTCACAATATTGCTTAGGACAGAAATACCAGCAAAATATTTGTTATATATTGGATTTTGATCACATCACACAAAAACTAGAATAGATTTTGCAATGAAATAACTAGTCAGATTCACAAATAGAAGTTGGATTGAAGTGTTGAACAAACAAGAACAGAATATTTCTCTCCAAATTTCACAATAAATAAATAATTAGTTTGCTGCAAAAATGATAAACAAAATAAATAATTAGCCACTGCATTAGCTATCTTTGTGTTTTCAGCATTCCTACAATTTCTATTCCCATGCTCCAAATAAGTCAGCCACCATCACTAAGAACACTGCTAGTCATTGTTTTTTAAAGTTCAAGTTGTTATATGTTACTCAGCAATAAGCTAGTGCCATTTTGAGGAGGATCATCTCAATTCAAAACAAAATAAAACCATTCACCTGGCTATATGGCTCTAAAATTCTAGATAGGTCAATTGTTTCCCTAGCTCTTGGGATACTTTGGATCCAAAATTCAGAAAAAATGATACTAAAAAAACCACAAATTTACAAGAGAAGTGGTTCTTTGCATGGGTTGGCCAGGGTGTGGGCAACACCCTGGGGACATCGAGATGTACCTGTGCCCTGGGAGAAGGCGGGCCTTGGGAGTGCGCTGGTGATGGCGAGGCTTGGGCAGCGCACTGCTGATGGCTTGCTGCAGGCAGAGTGCTTCGGAGGTCTTTCCTGCAGGTGGCGTGCACTGCTGACGGCTTCCCAGGCGGCGCACATCGAGGATTGGGTTCAAGCGGGTAGCAGCGTGGACGGCAGATGCGGGAGTGCGAGCGTCGTGCTGCGAGTGGAGAAGAAATGGCGCGCGAGAGGAGAGGAGAGATGGCGCCAACCTAAAATAGGGATGAGAATGCAATCCTACTTTTAAGATAGATAGGGTAGGATTTAGGTAATAGTTTAAGAAAGGTAGTTAAATAGGAATTCTTTTGGAGCTTAATTTTCCTTTAAAATCCCTATTTTTAAATTTAGGAATCCTGTTGAGAGCTCTCTTGGAGATGCTCTAAGATTTCAAAACTGTAAGTTGTTAGCAATTTGGCTCAATACCTAAGGGACACGGTGGATTTCAGAGGGGATTGAGTGGCTAGGGCTCCGGAGTCCTGTTCATCACAGGCGGGCCGCGGGCGCCGGGAGGAGGAAGATGAATCTAGCAGCGGGCCCCGCCCGTCAGTGGCTTGGCGGGAAAGAGGCACGGGCCGGCTGGGCCACGGCGGTTGGAAATGTCAAATGTTGTTCTATTCAGTAAAAATAATATTCTTGCTCCTATATTTTCCATAAATTTTCAGAAATTCTAAAGCATCCAAATGATTTATTAAAATTTTATCTAGACGTTTTATGTGGTGATTTCCTCATATAATTTTATTCAACACTTTATTTTAATGGTGTTCCCTCTTGCAAAATTCCTTTTCCAAACTATTTTATTAATTAAAATTTTATTACGTGACTTAGAGATTTTAAAAATCATTCGTATAGTATAAACTTAAGCCATCCTTTGGCAAGCCCCATTCTATATAGGGACAATTCTTCAAATACTATTACAGTTTTATTTAAAAAACAATATTTTTATGTGATTGTTGGTTCTGGACCGTTAGTGACGCATCAATACATATTTTTTACTGGCTCGCCAATACATATTTTTTAAAAATATATTTGTTCCTTAGAAGTTAATTCATTTGCTCAAAAATTAAAGGAATGTTTTAGAAGCAGTTTTAAACATGGGTATTCTTTTTTTTTTGAATTCAGCACGAGCTCTATTGGTATATTATAAAGAGAGAAGGAAAACAGTTTGAGGCCGTCGGGTGAAAAAAAGCCCAAGCAACCAAGATGGAACATCACAAACTACAAACTCGCGTTCAAGGGAGAGCGTGATCAAGGTCTTGCGAACGTACAACATCCTAAATAATTAAGTTTTGGTGTTTAAGAGGGAGTGTGGTGACCGGGAGTTGAACTTGGGTGACACCACTAGAATCTTGCCTCGGAAATCAGTTGGACAACCTATGTTGCTCTATTTAATATTACCTTGGTACGTGTAATCCTGTCTAAAACGACTAATATTTGTACACCGAAAGGAGTAGCTTTTCTTCTACGGATTCCAAATGGTATAGATGAAAACACTGCCTATGTTTTTATGTTGTTGGGTCTTCGAGTTGGAGTGGGAAAAGGAAATTAGTCAATGGAGGTGACCCGCGAGGAGGGAGGAAACCCCAAGATATCTTGCTAGGTGGAGATTAGTTGACAAATTGTTTCGGCGAAGGCGTAGTTAAAGATAAGGTAGACAATTGTTTCATTATCCTGGTTGTATAGAATGCAACATTGGCTCCAAGACCACCCATGTTTTGCAAAGTTATCTAATGTTAGAATCTTCCGCTAGATGGTGAGCCAAGTAAGTATTTTTTACACTTTAATTCAGTGTGTGTACTCCAGATGAGGGAGGGCTAGTCGGGGAGAGTATATCCCGAGAACTGAATGTTGTAAGCAGAATGTGTCGTGTATTCCCCGTGATATGTCCAACACCACCTAAAACGATTTGGTGATAAAGAATCTATGGGGAGACTGTTGATTAAAGCCCATAGGGGAATAATCTATGTCAATATAGTCGAAGAAGTAAGAAGTGATACGATTAGTAATCCAGAGACAATTAGAATTATAGAGCTTGTTTTCAACTATCTTGCCTTACCTGGCCACCAACCGATAAAGGTTAGGGGCTAGGTCTTTAGGCGCACAACCGTTGAGAAATCTTGAGTTCCAAAAATAAGCTCTATCTCCTTTTCTTATCTTGATAATCTTTAATGCCTCAAGCAGATCATTGTTTGTGGGCTCTAGTGGGAGGGAGATACCTTTCCAATCTTATTCGAGATCTGATGCCTTCCAAGACCATCGGAGTTGCAAGGTCTGCCCAATAAAAGACAAATTCAACACACCTAAACCACCTTAAGATTTTGGAATGCAAACTGTTGACCATTTAACCAAGCAGTATCCTCTAGAGACCTCTTTTGACCCTTTCTAGGGGAAGGCCTTCCAAAATTTGTCTATGTGTTTAAGCACCCATTGCGAGATCTAAAGTATGAAGAGGTGGTAGATAGGAATTGTCGATAGAACCGCCTTGATTAGAGTGAGTCGTCCTTGCAAGGAAAGTAGCTTTCCTTTCAAACCCTTGAGTCTGCCACCATCTTATCAAGTAGAGGCTAGTAATTAATCTTCCAGAGCTTTCCGTGGTGAAGTAGGAGACCAAGGTATCGACACGGGAAGATTCCCCACTTTGCGGCAATGGAGTCCTGAAGTGGAGCCAAGTCCCGGTCCTCGTATTTAATGGGAGAAAATCTCGGTCTTGTTGAAATTCGTAACGAGGCTGATAGTCTTTTCAAAACAATAAAGGATGGCCCGAAGATTAAGGGGATCATGTTGAGTTGGAGAAAGGAATATAGTTGCATCGTTCACGTAGAGGAATGAGCGTGAGATATTTTGGCTCAAGGGTAAAGGTGGGAGGACGCTAGCTTCTGTCGCTTGAACAAGGATCTATTGTAATGGGTCGATCGCCAGGATGAATAGCAGAGGCAATAGAAAATCTCCTTGTCGAAGGCCACGATGATGCACTATGTGCTTGTCGGATCACCCATTAAGATTGACTCGTGAGGAGGTAGAGAAAAGCGTACAAATTTAATTTTCTTCGTCTTGCCCCGAAACCTCTCCTTTCCTGGAGATCCACCAGAATTCCCAACCCACCAAGTCAAAAGCTTTAACAATGTTCAACTTGATAAATAGGGTAGGGGATTTGGTTGAATGAATGAAGCCTCTTAAGCGAACGTTATACGTGGATGAAGTTATCATGGATTGTTTTTATTTAATAAAGGCACTCTGACAAGGGAAACCAGCTCGTTTTGTGATAATTTTGGCAATGACATTCATGAGACAAATCAGACGATAATCTCCTATAGTCGAGCAATTAGTCTTTTTCGGGTAGTAATCTTTCATTGTGATTTATTTTTAAGGAATTTTTTAGACACTCATTTTAGCTCGCTCATTTAATTTATTTACTATGGATAAATTATAGAAATACATTTATTATTTTATTCATTTTATTTTTTAAGAAAATCAACGCACTAGAGTACTAGACGCTAGGGGAAGTAGTTGACGGCGGTGGAGGAGTAGTCGCGGTGGCGGACGAGGTAGTTGCCGTTGAGCTTGGCGTTGGAGGGGCCGACGGCGTAGATGAGGTACGGCGTCGGCTGCGCCGCCGTGAACTGGAACGCAAGGTATAGCCTAGACGACTGCGCCACCAAGAGGGTGTTGCCGGCGACCAGCGACAGGCTGCCCTGGTCCGGCGGGCATTTGCTGGCGCTCGTGCCGTCCAGCTTGTACTGCTTCGCGACGCCCACGCCGCTGCCGGTTGTCCACCCCGCCACCGCGCTGCTCCCCACCATGTTACCGTCCGACGAGAACCCCATCGCCACGTACGCCCCATTGTCCGGCGCCGACAGCACGAAGCTCCACGTATCATTCCCGCTCCTCGAGTACTGCATGCAATTCAAGCGCGCACGCAAACACACACCCCGCCATGAATTCCAAGGTCACGAATTAATTAAGCAAACGATGAACAAAATCAGCAGCAAGCAAGATCGTTTTTTTCCTCGACGTACGCGAACGATGAAGCCCTCGGTGCTCCAGGCATCGAAGCAGGTGAGGTTGGAAGTGTCGAACGGGATCAACTTGCCCACTCCGGCTCCGGCGAGGGTCGACGAGCACGAGTCGCTCGACTGAGACCTCGCCACGGGCACGGAGCTCAAGCAGCAACACACCGACAGCAACAAGAGCAGCGCGCCGCCATTATTGATGGAACAGCTCGTCATCAGCTTCATCTCGATCGATCGCAAAGCTATCTCCTCGATCAGTCCTCACTGTGGGCTGGCAAGTGGCAGAGAATCGAAGACGAAAACTTATGTCGCATGTCGCAATGTATATATACAAAGATGGCTTTGCGAAATTCAAGACTCCGTCGTATGAACGCGTGTTACGTAGACACTGGACAGTGGCGTAAATGCATAATGAAAATGTGTCCAGCGACAAAATGCAGTTTTAATTACAGTGATGCATACGTAATTTCTGCCGTATGATCTCATTTAATTAAGCTGGACAACTATGCAGATGCAGGCAGAGAGCTCATACGGGCAGGAAGCTTGCAAGCCTTTCCTCTGTACGAAATTAAAGATAAGTACGTGCACTACTGGAATACTTAAATTTGATGAGCGTTCAAATCTTTGCTGAGTTTATTATGTCGGGGACTCGGTAAAGATGGATTTATCAAGTACTTTTAAAAAACACTCGTCAAATCAATATTTGCCGAGTATTTTATTAAAATACACTAGGCAAAAATCGGTACTAACGGACGTCTTGACGGTGCGCTTGCGCATGCAAAATTTTTTGGGGGGGTTTGCCGAGTGTTTTTTGAAAAGCACTCCGCAAAGCAACACAGCAAACCATTTTTTGTGTGTGTGAAACTTGTTTCAATCCTATGTGATATTTCCTATTTGATTTTATCTTGATTTTTTATACACTCTAAATACAACATATATTATGTCATATAAATATTCATATTTTTTAGTTCAATTTGTTATTTTTAATTTATTAAGTATATTTCTAGGATTTAAATTGAAATAGGTAAAAATGTGTTTGTTAAAATGTGTGTTCAGGACGTCAGTCCTGAGCTGCACGTTTTTTTTTTTGTTTTCAGTTTTTGTGTTTGCCAAGTGCTAAACTTTGGGCACTTGGCAAAATGTTTGTGACATCTCCGCTACTCTTTTTTTCACAAGTGTTGAAATTGGCACTCGGCAAAATCTCCGCCGAGTGCTCGATAAAATGCACTCAGTGACCCCTCTATGTCGATAACGAGTCCACCGAGTACGCTTTATTGAGTGTCACACTCGACGAAACGTTTGCCGAGTGCATTATCGACTTCGCCGAGGGCGAGAGGCACTCGCATATTTAAAAGATGGCTTCTCCCGTAGCGGTGGCACGCATGTATATATGCATGCAGGTTGCTACAGTACTGGGCAGATGACTGCTCAACGTGCGCACGGTCAGAAGAACGAGACTAACGTGATCGTTTGAGCTTTGATTAACACGCGTTGATTAATCATAATCATCCCTATTACTATGATTACGATCGAGCTGCCAGCATGGAGGAAAACACGGGTCGTCTGTTCTAGCTACTACCACTACTGCATTCAATCGGCAGATCGATAAGAATCAACTCGATATATTCGTACGTTCACTGTCGTTCGTTTACAGCAAGCTGTGCATACGAAGGATGCATGATGCATCATCGGTCGTCAGTGGATTCAGCAAACTGCCGGCCGGAAAAGGCACCGGCTTCGGGCATTCATGATTTGATAAACTCGAACCCTAGAAGGTTCCAGGCCGTGCAGTATTATTGTAACTGTGGTGCGCAATCGATCGTTTTTTAGTTTGTTTTTTTTTAAACAGAAACCAAACAGGGGATTCAAACTAACCAAATTCTAAAAAAAAACCTAATAAACAGTTCGATCGGTCCGGTATTATATTTTGAGAAATTTTACAGTACATCAGGAGTACAGGAGGTACCACATTTTTCAGTGTTAATTTTGGTATCTCCTGACATATGAGGTAACAGGAGGTACCAAAATTAACACTGAAAAATATGGTACCTCCTGGTACCAACTCAAGAACTGTAAAATTTCCTTTATATTTTGGGTTTCAACTAAAAGTATCATTTGGTAAACCAAATAAAATTAAAATTATAACCCACTTTAATATATCAATTTATCAAAAGATGAATATTAGAAATTATATACATGTCTAGTTTCTTCAATGTTATGATTTTTAAGTTTGAAATAGCTACGTGTTGGCGTAAACGATTACACACAATTAGGTTCAAAAGGTCTCGAAGGGCTTAGCTAGTGACCGGTGTCAGTTTCGACTCAAGTGGAGCCTCCGAATTAGATAATAGCTATGGCTTAGTGCGAAATATATGTGATTACTTCGTTCCGAATCTCTATTACAGTGGAAGGAGAAGGTATTTGTAGGCAAAGATCTGCATGGAAAATATTGTTTTATCCTCTAGTTACAATCGTCATAGTGGACTCGATCTATTCACGAGATCTCGTAGGGGTAGAGCAGTACAAACACGTGTGAACACCTTAATAAAGTATATATCTTGTTCCATTCTGCGGCGTCCACCTTTGTAAAGTAAACGTCTTGTCTTGTCTGGCGGCGCCCCTTCGGGGCGAAGCTTCAGGTAGCTCCTTCCAGCGTCCGAAGCCACCACTAGCGAGGTCTTCGGACCTCTCCTTCCACCTTTGAGATTGAGTGGGCGTCATTATCTTCAGAGCCTTTTGGTTCGGAGTGTAATCAAAGCACCGGAGAGTTTTGATTGCAGGCTCCAAAGTAGTTTTTGGAGTTTTGATAACTACTTATAATGGGATTATTTCTCTCCGACAGTCCGACAGTACGAAAACCAAATTTATTACTAGCCGGCCGAGACAACGACGACTCTGAACGTAACTGGCCGGAATTAATTCAGAGATTCAGCGATGGGAAGATCTAGGAAGCCTCTCCCCGAGTCTTGTCCGGGAAGAACCAGATTACTGGTAGTGATAAGATATTCCCAAGTGGCCGGGCAGCATAGCACGCTCTCGCGGTTTTTCTTTAAGCTGGACGTACTACGCGCGCTAGCTAGCTTCCGCGGTGCGTCGGCGTGGGGAGGCCACGCGCCATTGCCGGCCGGTGACCGCCGTGCCGCGCGCGGCCAGTGGCCAGTGGCGGATCGCCGCGTGCCTAGCTCCTCCTCCTCCTCGCCCAGGTTCCGTCGTCAGCTGCATGCGCTGCTTGGTCTGAATCTTTCCTGTGTTTAGATCGAGAGGAGACTGACGTCTGACCAACTGGTCTGAACTCTGAAATTAAACGTCCTGGAAATATGTGTTGTTAGTTTAATTATTCTCGAAAATTATAATATTTGGATTTTCTAAATTTATATTTTCCATTAGAAAGCTAGCTGAAAAGCTATTTGATTCGGTATGTTGTTGCAGTGCTCAAGCTCGTGGATATGATGAAGCTAGCAGTTAGTGTTGAGCTGTTCTTGTATGCAGAGATGTCGCTTGCTTTAATCATTCACTCTTTCGACTCAGGTCATTATTACACTTAGAACATGAAATTCCAAGTTCCAACCAACATGTTCCATAGCTTCGGGTTTCTTGAAAAAAAACTTACAAAACCTGACAATTTGCAGCATTCCAAATGCCGTGCAAATCAGTCACAATCAATATCTGTCCCTCTTGCGAAGTTTCTTAACCCGGCCCCTGTGAAAGATGCACGGTGACCAGCTGAGATCAAGACTCTGAATCGGAATGAACCTGACAGCGAATTATCTGCCAAATAAAGAAACAAATTGACGGTGAGTTCAGGTTGGGCCACAGTACGCGAGCTACTCTTCTTCTTCACGAGGAACATCTTGCTGCATGCATGAGTTCACCTCTTCCGATCTTGTTCTGACGTGCAAGACATGCCTGGATAGCTGATGAATGCACATGCATGCAGGAGGCTAGCTTGACTCTGAAGTCTTGCAAAAAAAATGACGCGCGCGGCTAGCTCGCATACATATTGTTTTCGAACTTTCCATCGGCCAATGCAAGAAATCAGCAAACAGCGACATCAGAGACGACCGTCCTGTGTTCACCATGGTGCGACTCTTATAGCTAGCTGTAGGTCACCAATGCCCGGAGAGATAAAATATTACCTCACGATCTGATCGAATTCGCCGGGGAGAAGCAATCTGCTGCGCTGTCTGTACTTATCTCGAGCTTTCAGCCATTCGGGGTAGCTCGTCTGCCCGCCGCTGTTTCTCGCCCGCGGTTTCGAGCAACTTGTCGTAAATTTTTTTTGCATCTCTGCAGCCGTGCCGACCACCGAACACGCACATGTGACAGTCTCACCTCTCGAGTTTGTTTATCTTCGCGTGATTTGGTTGCCGATGAACAGAGCTGAAGACAGCATGTGCTGCTCCCGTTTTCAGATAATTACTAGCGGCTCTGCTGGACTTGAACTCTTGAAGAACACTTGTTACTGTTGAACTCTTATACTCAAGAGTATCGCACAACTAACATTAACATGACAGTTTTTTTAAAAAAGTAATATGCAAAAGCATTACTCATCTTTGCATCTAACGTGGCAGTTATAGTGGAATCAGTCACCTTCCATTTGACTAATTGGCGACATTTCATACAAGAGTGATGGGCGCACTAAAATTAATGGTCTTGTTCGTGTGACAGCGCGAGGAAACCACACGCAGACATGTATCATACGAACCGTAAAAGTAAATCGGATAGAATGTCCAAAAAAATTCAAATCCACTTATTTGAGTGATAAATCATTAATCATTTTTCATTTTTGCCAGCACATGTTGTACACACCTGAAAAATATATATAGTGTCGTAGCTTGCATTTCCCCCTTTTATGTCCAACGTCTTAGAGATGAATCTAGTAAGATAAGAAGTTGTATTTTACTTCCTCCGTCTACTTTTCAAAATCGGTAGGATTTGTGTAATTTCTAAAAGTTACAGAAATATAATATTATGATGTTATTTTAATGTGCCAAAAATATATATTCTAATTTCTAAATAATATTTATGATCAAAACTATCCTGTGTTAATTACACCTATTTTAAAATGACTTCCTTCTGTGCTAGGAAGGATATAAATATAATATTATGAAATAATTTGTTAGGACAATGTTATTTTCATACGCGCAAAATATATATATATATATTCAAATAATATTTACGATTAAAACACTAATATTTTAAAATGAGTAGATCGTGTAGGCACATGATCGATCGATACTGGTGAACAATAACTAAAAATGTGATCAAGTGCACGTATAAAAACAAGACATATATGATATAATAATGTACAAAACTACACCAATAGAATGAATAACACATCGCACATCATACGTTCGTCGTATACCTATACACAACGAATGCTAATGACAAATCAAAAATGGGCAACCATGAGATCGATCAAGAAGACAGCAAAACTGCAGATCGATCGAGCGAGGCGGGCGCCCATCTGCCGCGCCGGCGCGCGACGTCTGGCGGCTCAGCTCAATGCCTGCGCCTCCACTCCTCGAGGACGAGGTACACGACGGCACAGATGCCGACGAAGATCCCATACACGTAGCTCCACTCCTGTCCTTCCTTCGCCAGCGACAGTCCGTAGAAGATGTTGCCGACGCCGAGGAGACGGCCGCCCGGCCGACGTAGTGGTGGTACCAGTTCCAGTACTTGCGCGCCTTGGACTCCTTGATCGGCCTCGCCAGCACGGCCAGCACCTGCAAGCAGGCACAGACGAGGACGATGATGCCGATGGCCTTGTGGGCGCCGACCTCGTCTTCGTCGTCCGAGCCTGAACCGGCGACGATGGCCAGCGCGCCGATCACGAACCCGAGTCCTGGACGACGGCGTGCGCGTAGAACCAGAGCGGGTCGAACCGCTTCAGGAAGCGGGCCATCGCCACGCCCGCCGGGATCATTGCGCCCCAGCTGATCACCGCGAGCACCCCGTGCCGCCGCTTCGCGTTTAGTCCGCTGCTGCTCCCGCCCGTGCTTGAGCTGGACGCCGAGGTCGGCGTCTTGCGCTTTCCCCCCTCCCCCTCGTCTCCGTCCTCGTCACCGTGTTTTGAGTGCTTGCTCTCTCCCTTCCCCTCGTTGCCATCATCGCCCTCACCTGCAGATTGTCACAGACATGCGCTGTGATGAGTGACAACACCTAACGGCTAACACCCAGGAACGAAGCAGACACAGCGCGTGTAATTTATCATCCCGGCGTACCTCCGCCGCCGCCTGTAGCTGGGCTCCCGCCACCGCCGCTGCCTCCGCTGGTGCCGCTGGGCAGGGTGATAGTGCCGATTGACATGTCCTGGTGCCGCGCGAGCAGCCCACTGGACCCCGGCAGCGTGCCGGGCGGGCCGACGGCATAGATGACGTCGGTGAGCGGCTGCCCGGAGAACTGGAACGCGAGGTACAGCCGGGAGCCCTTGGACACGATGGCCGGCTGGGCGTCAGGCGTCAGCGCCAGCTTCCCCTTGTTCGGCGGGCACGACCCAGAGCTCGTCCCGCCGAGGAAGTACTGATTCGCCGTGGCCGTGCCGTCGGCCGCGACCCAGCCAGCCACGGCGCTGCTCCCCACCATCCGCCCCGTCGGCGAGAACCCGACGGAGATGTACCCGCCGTTGTCCGGCGCCGACAGCACGAAGTTCCACACGTTGCTCCCCGACGCATCCTTCCCGAACTGCAAACCAACAACGCGTCATCGTCATCGTCATCGTCATCGTCATCGACGGCAATGCACAAACGAATACCGTCTCCAAACTTACCCTGAGGACGAAGTCCTGCGAGGACCATGCTGAAAAGCAGGAGAGGCCGGTGGTGTTGAAGGGGATGTCACTCCCGAGGCTGAGGTCGGCGGTGCACGAGTCCGACGACGTCTGCGAGCTCACCAGCAGCAGCAAGCTCGAGCAAACGAAGCAGAGCAGCAGCAGAGAGCGCCGCCACGGTCTCACCACTGGATCCATGGTGCCAACAGGCTGCGACTCCGCGAGCTTTGAGGTGGAAACTATGGATGGACTCGGCGGTGGTGCGCACACAGCAAATGGAGATAAAAATGGCGCGAGTTAAATAGGCAAGTTGGCGGGTGTTCTCTTCTTTACGCGTCCTTAGTGTGGACTCGACTAGAGATGGGTTTGGTAATTGGCGCCTGCACTTGGAATATAATATGATGCCTTCTAGTTCTCCTCTGGAAATCAATTATTTTATGTTGGCTTTCGGTTGGTTTAGTTGTGATTAGGGAAGAAAAAAACGTATAAATGATACCAAATTTGCGCTTCACGTTGTCGATGATTAGTCGCCGGAAATACTTTTATTTTGTGTATATATAGGGTTTTATTCGAGGTTTAATTTTTTATGTGTCATTATAATTTTCACAGTTTATCAGCTTGTCAATACGTCATCGATATGCCACTGACAGATGGAGGTTATGTCCTTCACATTTTTTTTGAAATAGGCCACAAGAGACCGATCTTGTTGAATGTCATAGGTGTGTCGGGATATGAAATTTCCAGAAGATCATCTATCCTCATACTACTCTCGCTCACGTTTAACAATGGATTTCTGAAAAGATTTGGTGTCAGCTAACTCACATACTTTTCACAGTTCTTCACATTTTCAGATGTATTTGACCGGATTTGTGGAATCTTATCTTATAGAAAAGACAAATTTAACTGAACTGAGAAAAAGGGACAATTTGACAGTGAACAGCCCCGAAACACACCAATATTTGAACGACCGGTCTGCACTCTGCAATCTGCATTTCAGTCATTGGGCACAGAAAGTTTCAATAGTTAATTGGGCCTTCAATAATTTGTAATTTGGGCTTAAGTATGGGCCAATTTGGGCCCATATATTTCCACCGTTCCGTCTCCATGTCAAGGACCGGCCCTAATCCGGCCTGGCCCGGACCGGTCCGGCCCGGCCCGAGACTGCTTTTCTCTTCTCATCTCTCCTCCTCTCTTCTCCACACGAAGAGATAGAGTGAAAATTCCGAGAGAGAGAGAAAAGGAATTATTTCCCACTTTTCTCTCCTCGGTGCCGGAGCTGCGCCCCCCGAATCGATGGAGATCAGGGCGCTGGCGCCGCCGCCGGTCACAGCAGGATTCCGCCGGACCGCCCTCAGGACCTCCTTCCTCAACGGCAGCGGTGCGTTTCGCTCGTTTCGTGTTCTGCTCCCCCTTGGCCCTTGTCCATCTCGCGTGCTCGCGGGAAGGGATCGCGGCATGGGCCTTACGGCGGTGGGTTCGCTTAGGATGTGGTAGTTCTAGTGGCGATTTCGTGGTTGACGATGCTCAGCGGTGCGATTGGTGACTTACCGTAAGCGTAGTTGGATTACGGAGATTACTGCCTCTGTTGTTTCCTACGATGGACCGTATTTGATTTTAACTTTAGTGGCGAATCTACTGATTTAGTTACTTATGATAATAAGGTATGTGAATCCCTCAATATTTTCCTAAATGTTAAAACAATTATATTTTAGTTGAGTTCACTGTTTAAAAGTGGAGCTCAGCCGTATGCAATGAGAAATGATAGCAAGCTTGGATTGCTTGATTTACAGTTGAGACCAAATGACTCCTAGCAACTCATTAGTGCACCTGGGATAGAGATAGAAATCATAGTTTTTTTTCGGTAAGCAAAATTTATTGTGGAATGTTGGTTCTAAATTTTTCTGCAGTTATTAACACTGCCACTATATAGACCACACTTGATGGATCATGTTCTCCCTTTCTGTATAGCATTTTCTGAAACGTCATGTACTTGTAAAATGAACAGTCAGGACAGACCTAAAAACACACACACACACACAAACACCATGTTCATAACATCATGTACTTGTAAAGTGTAAACTGAACAGTCAGGACGGATCTCCTGCTGCGCTAGTAACTGTAGTTTCTTAAATGAACTAACTTTATACTGTTAGAGAACATTATGTTTAGTTCTGGTGATGCCTTTCAATGTTCTTGATGTGCATGATCTGACAGATGTGGATACATATGCACTTTCGTTGATGTTGCCATGCTGCTAATGTCAAATTGTCAATTATTATGTTTCAGCAGAGAGCATAGAAAACTGCAAAATTAGCCAATCTTGTGGCCCAGCAGCCATTTTAATGACCTAATCTCTAATATACCTTTTTCTTCTACAGTTTCACTTAGCCGTGTGCAAGTGCGCCAAACAAATGTCATAGGTTTAAGTGCAATAGTATCCGGAGTAACCTCTTTGATAGACTATCCAGGGTGTCAGGGTGAGTGTTGTTGTTTTCCATCATTGTGCCATTCACAGAGTTTTAAATTTATTTAACTAAACTATTTGGCTTGCTGGTTTGTATATGTATAGTCCTATGCAAATGCAGTTTTAAGTTCATTTGAAGACCCTGAGAAGATCCTAGATCAGGCAGTTTTGGAAATGAATGATGATTTAACAAAGATGCGTCAAGCCACTGCACAGGTTTGCTGTCATTTAAGTTTATCATTAAGCACTGCATTTTCTTTTTTACTGACAATGCATCTTTTGGAAAATTGTGTTGCTGTTGTCTTAAGCTCCCTTTGAATGTTTATGGTAGTGATACTAGTTGGCTACCTGACTCTTATATTTCAATATTCCTTGTACATATGTTGTAACTCTACAGGTACATTTATATTGCATTCTGCCTGCTAACATGGATTTTTTTTAAAGGTCCTAGCTTCTCAAAAGAGGCTAGAGAACAAGTACAAAGCTGCTGAACAAGCATCTGATGATTGGTAATGTTATGGGTAACTGCAGTCTTACATTGTGCTCTACTGCTCTGTCATCTATTGTTTTACAAAGGATGCCCTTCTTTTTCTTAAAATATAGGTATCGGAGGGCTCAACTTGCTCTTCAGAAGGGTGATGAGGATCTGCTCGTGAAGCCCTTAAGCGGCGTAAATCATATGCTGTAGGTATCATTGAAATCTAGGAATTCTGGATCACTATCTGCCTATATCATACTAAATAAACTATGCAATTGCTTTTCAACTTCTCACTCTTTTTTTACAATGTATAATACATTATGGTTTGGTGTAACTTCATGATTATGCATGTAGAGAATAGGGTTAACGTGTAACTTATGTTAATTTATTATGTGAAACTATTGCCACAATTGTTGTTTTATCTGTTTGTGTTCGTAGGACAATGCAAGTTCCTTGAGGGCCCAGCTTGATCAGCAGAAGGGTGTAGTTGAGAATCTGATTTCAAATACTCGGTGAGCCTATTAGCTTTAAGGTTTCAACTGCTGGGATGCTATTTTCACTCTCTAGTCTCTGAATAATGTTATAACAAATTTGTAATTGTTGGGCTCATGTGGAGCACATGCTGAAAAGTGCATATTTCACATTATTCAATTATTTGCTATGCATCTTTGTTAACATGGTGGAATACACCATCCTGTAGCTTCTCGAGAGCAAGAGGCAGAGGCCAAGCAGAAAAAAGATACCCTAAAAGCCCTGCTCAATCAGCCAAGTATGCACCTTTTATTTTGTTGATTATTCTTATGTTACTCTTTACTTGGATGCTCTGAGCCTTCTGATCCTTGGACATTCTTTTCCTGAAGGACTGCAACAAAAGTGAGTGAAATGTTGGGTAATGTAATACCAAGTAGCGCCCTTTCAGCATTTGAGAAAATGGAGGAAAAAGGTACTCTTGGATTTTACTGATTTTCTCTGACTACTAATTATTTACTTTGTTACTTAAAGTACCTTTGCCTGCCATATACTTGTTCGCACAATGGGTACGAACTGTCACTTAATAATTAATATAGCTCAACAGGGATCTGCTTAATAAAACTCTGGCAATTAAATATGTAAATATAAGATTAAGACGTAAGACCATCAAATAAGTCAGTAGATATGCTTTGGGACAATACATTTGTCCTACATTTTCTAATATCTGAAGGACCTGTATTGAAGACTCTGAAGAGTAGTGACCATATTTATTGATGAAGATACACTGATTTTGGCTTGCACCACAGACATGCTCTGTATTAAACATAGATAACTTAAACCAATGAAAGTGCCTTCAGAAGTAGCAACTCAAGTCAATATACAGCTAAAACTGCTTCTGTTATTATTATTTTTATGGGCACACAGCTTCCAGAATTTAAGTAATCAAAGTACAGTATGGTAATCAAATAGTTTACCATCATGAACCATCAGTCAAACACTAGGGTTGCCTCAAATATTGTTGAATCAGCATCTAGAACTAGGGAATGGTTGGAATTTGCTTTCCATGAGTTTTCAGAACTTTAGGCTGTTACATTTGTAAAAATCTAAATGCACCCGGATATTATTTATCTACTTTCCAGCAGTGAATAGTTTAGTGTCTTGCTCAGAGGTTGATACTGATACCTTCAAACAAAATTTTGTGTTTAATTTGTATCAAGATTTTGATTGGAATATTGTGGATATTTCTACCTTTGCACTTGAGGTGTTATGCCTTATGACTTACGAGCATGCTCTTGTCAATGTATGTCCATGTCTTATTTGTATTGTGAAGGTTGTCTCCTTGTCTCCTTGGCTGTGTTTATAAATCATTTGACTGTTTAATTCTAATAAATAATTACATGCTGATGCTGTCAGTAATGGCAATGGAATCCAAGCAGAGGCACTTGGTCAGTTGGCAACTGATGATCTTGAGGGAAAGGTAAAATTTGACATCATGGACTAAATATTATAGTTATCATTGTGGTAATAGATCTGACCATCAGTATTTACTCTGTGCACAGTTTGCATTGCTCGAGACTTCATCGGTTGATGATGACCTTGCACAAATGAAAAAGGAACTGTCTGGAAGCGCTAGGGTATGTATTGATAAACTATGAGAAGATATCAAGTTTCATTTAAACATGCAAGAGGCTACAACTAATATTTCTGTGCACAAAGCCAGACCCACTTACATGTTACCTTTAGCACTTGTACTTCAACATAATGATGATATCCGTAGAGGGCGAACTACAAAACTTCTATTGTGCTTCTTTCCCTTAAAAGCATATGCACAGATTTGTTGAATCTGTTCATTACATGTTAAAAAGACTTATAATTTCCTTTCACCTACAGAAAGGAGAACTTCCTCCAGGTAGAACAGCAGTCAGCAATTCTGGTGCCGCACGTCCTTTCAGTGGACATCGAGATTGAGAACGAGCTAATTGAACTGCGGAAGAAGGCAATGAATAATTAGAATACAAGTTTCCTCTGCCGTGCATCAAGCTTGACAGAAACATTTTGACCAAAGAACCCCGGGAAGATAGTATGGCCTTCATGCTTCTCCATTGTGCCTTTGAAACTCCAAAGCAACTTCTTTTTTCGGAGAGTATGGATGCGTGATTGCGTGAGAATCTCTGCATTTTGAAACTATGATTGGCATTTACTGTACAGTTAAGCCACAGTAATGTAAATCAATTGCTCTTTCTAGATCTTCTTCTGCATATTTTAGCGGGAAGCAGAAAATTTCCGTCTCCGTGAATCCTGTTGTTATCCTCTTTTTTTGGTGTCATAACGTGTTAAGACTTGATCGTCGAGCTTAGCAAAATTTTCCTCGGTGGCCGTCCATACATCCAAAGTCAATGCACGCATGCTATCTGATTTATGGTGTTTTACGTTGACCGTGCTGGTTTCTTTCAGTGCTGATCCAAAGTCAGGCACCTCTGAATTCGTCCTTTTGTTCTTGTTGCTACCTAGAAATAAAGCAAACAATTTTGGGTTCACGTCTGTTTCATTTCAACACGAGCAAATCTAATGTCAAACTATGGTTTCTCTTTTTTAAAATCCCTACGCGAAATATGAAATATGAGGATTTCTTGTGCGTTATGATTCATTTGAGCTTAGATTAGCTGCATCTGCTCTTACAATCTGAAACTCTCCTAGATGGCTCATATTTTGGTTTCTATGTTATGGAGTTGAATAATTGCATAAACAGAACTAAATTATAATCATACAAAACATTAACATCCTTCACATCCTCATACTCCAGGTTTATAGCATCGTAATGACGTGAATCACCAATCCATTTAACAAAGAAGTGAAAAAACGAAAACAAAGAGACCAGCATTTGTCGTGTCAACTGATGGCTGTGAATTCATTCCTTTTGACTTGAAAAGAGGCTCATGCTGTGGACACGCTGGACTCCGAGACGACGGCCGGCCGGCCGGTCTCGACCAACTCTGCCACTGCACCACATCCATCTTCACATTTCAAAGAATCAAAAGCTGCTTGAGTGCATGCATGCTGGTGCACCCAATCTCCTCATCTGAATCTGAAAAAAAAGAACACCTGAAATGTCTTGACTCTGTGAGCACAACAAGCACCAGAATTCAGCATTCAGATGCTTTTGTCGCTGTGATTTTCGTCAAAGAGTGTGCAGATTAAATCTAGGTGGTCGGCCACTTTCTTGCCCCAAGATTGTCAATCCGTTGACGATTTCTCTGCTCCAACAACGCCCAACATATAGAGAGGCGGCCAGCATGTTCAGAAAATTCTCGACCATTTCCAAGATCGAATTTTTCGACCTAGTTTTGGCGGCAGCAACGAAGAGGCTTCGTCGATCTCTCCCTCTCTCTATATATATATACCTGCAATAGGTAGGTATGCATGCCACTCGCATCAGCAATTCAGCATACAGGCACTTGCACTGAGATACCTGCGCTTTAACGCTAGCGGTTAGCTCGTTTGCATTCAGAGAAGATCGAGGTAGCTTGTGGGATCGGCGGCCATGGGAGCCCAGCTGCAACGACGCGCCTGCTCGTCGCCGTCGTTCTGGTGGCGATCACGGCCGTGAGCTTCGCGGGGTGCGCCGACGCCGCGAGGCCCGCGCCGCCGAGCGCCGCCGCGTTGGAGGCGGCCAAGGCGGCGGGTTTTGTCGACGCTGATGGAGATGCTTCCTTCGGGGCCAAGTGCAGGAGGCGGAGGACACTGAGCTCGTATAGTAGCAGCTAGAGCCTAGAGATAGTGCAACGCAACAGTTTGATTGAAGAAACGACGCGACGAGGCTAAAAATGCAATTTTTGTCGCTATTTTTTCTTTCTTTCCGATACCATTTCCCCCCTTCCTTTTGTTACACTTTGTAGCTCTCAAGAAATGTCTATATAAATATGAAACATGAAGAAATGTGATCAATCGATCTTTTATAATTGAAAGTTTTCCTTCGTAACTAAAAAATCAATCACCGTATCTTTCTTTTCAAACTTAAGATCAGTTATTAGGTAAGAATGCAGAAGGGAAAAACTATCAACCAGAGATGATATAGAGCTACTGAAGCGTACAGAAAAGGACATGACATCCAGCCAGTCAAAACCATAGGATTCGAGGAGGAGAAGAGAGAAAATATGACCAGAATATCGCAAACACGTGAAATGCAATGCAAAGAGAGAAAAAAAGAAACACAGAATAAGGTTTTGGTCGAATTTTCACGTGGAAGTACTCCTTATTACTTTTGCATCATTCAAACTTTGAATTCCTGCACAAATGGTCAAATATTGCAGCTGGGTATCTGAGCTCCCCTCTCACTTAGAGCATCTCCAAAAAAGTCTCCATTTTGACTCTCCAATTTACTTGTTTAGCTAACTCTCCAAAAAGATTCCTCTCTATATCTGTTGCACACTCCAATTTTCGACTCTCTAAAAATTACTTCTCACTTTTAAAATCCTAAAAGATTTTAAAATTTTTTTTTCTTTTTAAATCTAAATTTCCAACTTAGAAATATACAAATTATAAAATTTACATTTTTTTTAAAAAAAATAAAATATTTTTCTCTTTTTTCATTTTTATTTCTGTTCATTTTCCTTTTTCCTTTTACTCTCTTCTTTTCTTTTTTTTCTTTCTTTCTTTGGTTTTTTTCCTGGACGTTTCCTTCCTGCGCCAATGCAATGCAACAAACTAGCCAGCCGGTTTGGCTGGCCAAATTTGGCCAGAGATGGCTTGGCCATCCGGTTGGCCACTCTTTTGGAGTGCATTTTTTCATTTGGTTGGCTAAATTTTGGCTTGGAAAGTGAGATAGAGAAGCTTTGGAGATGCTCAGCCCTACTTCAACTTTTAGAGGATAAAGCATAGGACTACCATTACCTTAATTTAGGGTCCGTTTATTTCAATTTATAGCATCTAGTTATTTATAGAATCTGAAGTTGAATAAATTGTTTAGATTCTAAACCTACATTATAAGTTTATATATAAATAAATTAGAATTTAGAAGTTGTAAAATATTATTTCTTTTTCGGATACTCAACTATCTAGATAAATTTTTATTTGTAAGAAGCTGAAACAAACTTGCCTTAATATTAATGGTAGGAGCAATTGCCTTAATTTAGTGTTGAAAGTAGCTTTGATCTTGATCTGGCTGGTGATTTCAATGCTTTTATAGTT
>JAAALK010000080.1:33003470-33189342 GCA_019279435.1 Zizania palustris
TGACTCATCACATGGAGCCATGAGGCCCACGCTATTCAGCATGGCTCCTCAATCTCCCCCTTGATGAGTGCATTGTCAACACTTTTCTTCATCAGCTCTTCAGTACCTGCAAGCAACTGTGGAAACACGAAAACAAAACAAAAGAAAAACAAGGAAGAAGAAAAATAAAGTAAAAGTTTAACCCTAATGACCAAAAGCCAAACAAAAGCAAGAAACGATCATTATGGTTAACCAAAGGTAAAAACTCAAAACGAGTGCAATCTCAGAATCATCAACAAGGATATCAAAGAGTAAGGACAAACGGGACAAAAACTCCCCTGAAACAAATCCCAGAGAAAGCCAAAACTCCCCCTTAAACTCTTATACCAAAATTTCTCCCCCTTGTTGACAAATGAACTCATCAAGCACTCTAAAACGACATTAACTCCCCTGAAAAGCAACTCCCCCTCAAATATGCAATGAATGCAACTGGGGTGCAGGTGGAGTTAGAAAGCATGCTTCTCAGATATGATTAACTGCAATTACAACATCTAGCAAGTATAGCAAAAGACATACTGTCTAAGACACATGGCATGATCAGTACAACAGATGATATCTAAAGAAAGTCATTAGCACGCATTTTCAATTTTTACAAATAAAGGCATCACCACATTTTCCAGTTAACAAGCAAGGTAAAGCATGAGATGCAGAAGCTAACTGATATCTACCAAGATAAGCTTTGTCCGAAACAAAGTGCTTCAGCAAACTTGTTGTCTTTTTAATTTTCAGGCTTTTTCATTTTCCTTTTTCATTTTTGCCAAGGGTTATTTGCATGTCAAACCTTATGCTAACCGACCAAGTCAAGCCTAGGCCAGAACTGGACCATCAGAAGCTTAAGACATTGGTCTTGGCATACACTACACTGTCCTAGTTCATACCAAAGTGCTATGGTAAGCAGTCCAGAACAATGCAATGCGACAACACAAACCCACTTGGATCTTTTCAACTCAAGCATAAAAAGGCATGGAATTTTCATTCAATTTTTGATTTTATCATTTTATATAGCACATTTTCCATGTTAAAGCATAAAGCTGTCCAAGTTGCCTATCTGCATCTATCGTGTATGAACTAGCTACAAGGCATGTAACAAGATAGCAAAAGCACTCAGGCCTACACATGCTAGTTACCGGAAGCAATGTGTGATCATTTTTTCATGTTTTAAAGCATTAAAGCCATGCATATGACAGAATATCAGACATATTCAAGCTGAACTGAACCAAAGCCTGATCATTGACAAGTAATCAAAAGCATGTACCAGCTCGAATAAGTAAAGCAGGTTCATCATATCAACAGAGCAGTAGGCTCAAAAGTGTGATATTGTGAATATTGTATGATATGAACACACACACAAGACTCAAGAAAGAGGTAAAGAAGAAGGAAACAAACTGACGCAAACGCTTCTAGAAAGGATACACAACACCCAAACTACCTCGTAACGCTCTCAAAAGAGAATTGATCTAGGGGTTTGGTGGAATAATGTCAGCCAACTGATGATGGGTATCAACATAAACAAGGTCAATGACACCTTTCTCATATTGATCCCGCAAAAAGTGAAAGCGCACATCAATGTGTTTGGTTTTTGAATGGAGACATGAGTTTTTCCCTACACTAATTGCACTGGTGCTGTCGCAAAACAAGGGAACTCTGGTAGGAAAGAACAACCCAAAATCTCGTAGAGTGGAAATCATCCAAACCAACTGTGAGCAGCAGCTAGCAGCAGCTACATACTCAGCCTCTGTGGTCGAAAGAGCAACTCTAGATTGCTTTCGGGAAGACCAAGAGACAAGAGAAGAACCAAGAAACTGGCAAGTACCGGAAGTCGACTTGCGATCCAACCGGCACCCACCAAAGTCAGCTCCGAAAAGCCAGATAAATCAAGAGATGATGATGCTGAATAATAAAGACCAAGATCAGGCGCATAGGTAAGATACCTTAAGATGCGCTTGACAGCCTACCGATGAGACGCACGTGGTGAAGACTGGAAGCGCGCGCACAGTCCCACGGTGAACTGTATGTCTGGCCTCATCGCCGTCAAGTACAGCAGTGAACCGATCATCCCTCGAAACTCTCTCTCGTTGACCTTGACGCCGCTCTCGTCCTTGTCCAGGCCTCCAGATGTACCCATTGGGGTCATCTGAGGCTTCAACTCTCCACCAAAATCGAATTTCTTCAACATGTCCCGAGTGTACTTACCCTGGTGGATGAAGATGCCGTCCTTGGTCTGCTTGATCTGGAGCCCTAGAAAGTACTTGAGCTCACCCATGAGGCTCATCTCAAACTCGCTGTGCATCTGCTCAGAAAACTTGGACACAAGATCATTAGTAGTACCACCAAAAATAATATCGTCCACGTATATCTGAGCGACTAAAAAAATCTGAAGCATCTCTGAGCAAGAAGAGAGTCTTATCCACAGAAACCCATCACAAAGCCCTTCCCCAACAAAAACTGCTTTAACCGGTCATACCAAGCCCTGGGAGCTTGCTTTAACCCGTATAAAGCTTTTTGCAATTTAAAAACATGTCGAGGAAACTTAGGGTTCTCAAGCCAGGGGCTGCCTAACATAAACCTCCTCCTCTATATACCCGTTCAGAAAAGCACTCTTGACATCCATTTGAAAAAGCTAAAAACCCTTCGAAGCGGCAAAAGCTAAAAGAATGCGAATGGACTCAAGACGGGCAACAGGAGCGAAGGTTTCTTCAAAATCAATACCTTCCTTCTGGCAAAAACCCTAGGCAACTAGTCGAGCTTTGTTGCGCACCACAACCCATCTTCACCTTGCTTGTTCTTGAACACCCACTTGGTGCCTATGGGGTTGCATCCTGGTGGCAGCTCTATCTAGTGTCCAAACCCGATTGCGGACAAAATTCTCAAGCTCTTCTTGCATGGCATTAATCCAGTTCGAGTCAGAAAGAGCATGAGAAATGTCTCTAGGCTCAAAAGATGCAACAAAAGCAGATTCAGCAAACACAGCAAGAGAGTCAACAGACGAACGCAAAGTTCTTGTAGACCACATCACCGATGATGAGCTCTGAGGGGTGATCACGCTGAACTGCTCGAGATCCCTGGTGATCTGAAGTCACCTCACCGGAGTCAGCAGCTGGCACCCTCTGGACTCGACTGAGGGGGCTCGATCGAGGTGGAAGAAGTGATCAGAGGTCCGCCCTCATCCTCAGTCGAAGTCTCAGGAAGGTGTGGGCTCTGCAGGAGGTGCAGAAGGCCCACCCTCATCAGCAGCTGGAGTATCCTCATCTTCCTCGAAGATGGACTCTCTGAGCTCACCATCACCAGAAAGCTCAAAAGAAGGAGTCAAAGAAGGCAAGGACTCATCAAAAGAAACCTCACAAGTCTCGACAAGCTGCTGGATTCGAGGTTCCAAACACGGAAACCTCGAGAATGCAATGCATAACCAAGAAAACTCCATCCCAGCAACGAGACTCAAACTTGTCCAAATGCCCTCCCTTCTTGAGCACAAAGCACTTGCAGCCAAACGCTCGCAAGTGGCTCAACTTGGGCTGTCTACCAAACCGCAACTCATATGATGTCTTACCAAGGTAAGCTCTAAGAAAAATGCGGTTGGCCAGATAGCAAGCCGTGTTCATGGCTTCAGCCCAAAAACGCCTAGGAGTCTTGTGCTCATCGAGCATCGTCCTGGCCATCTCGACTAGCGTGCGGTTCTTTCGTTCCACAACGTCATTCTGTGGAGGAGTGTAAGGAGCAGAAAAACTGATGGTCAAGACCCTGATCACTGCAGAAGCTAACGAACTGAGAGTTCTTGAACTCAGAGCCGTTGTCGGAGCGAATTGCTCGCATACGACCATTGTTCTCATTCTTCAGCTTCAAAATCAGGTCATGAACAAAATGAAAAGTTTTCGTCCTTAGACTCTAAAAAGAAAACCCACGAGAATCGATAAAAGTCGTCAACAATCACAAGTGCGTACCACTTCCCACCGACTGAGCGTACCCGAGCTGGGACCGACAGTGTCCATGTGTAATAGCTCGCCCGGATACAAGTCATCACCTGAGTCACAGGTGCGTGAGAAGCGGCAACCATTTTCCCATGACGACAGGGATGACAAACTAGATCTTTCTCCATTTTAAGCTTGGGCAATCCTCGGATGAGGTCCATAGAGCTTAACCTGACTAGCAGATCAAAACTCAAATGACCTAACCTCCTATGCCACTTCCAGAGCTCAGAAGAAGATCCAACAATCAAACAGCGAGAAGGGCCAAAAGAACTAGAGAAGTCAATTCCAAAAACTTTACCAAAAAGGTAAGATCTGGCAAATCAAAGACCCTCTAGAATCAAACACAGAAGAATTGCCCTTCTTAAAACGCACCTCCAAACCATCCTCAAGAAGTTGCGAAACAGAGATCAAATTGAAGTTCAAGTTTCCAACCAAAGCAACATTCTTCAAAGAAAAATGGTCTGAAATGCGAATTGAGCCAATGCCACTTACTTTCCCTTGACCACTGTTCCCAAAGGTGATGTATTCTTTGGAGCTCGGGGGAGTGAGACTGGAGAACCATCTGCGATGTCCCGTCATGTGGCGAGAGCATCATGAGTCCATGATCCAAACGTCCTCCAGTCCCCGATCCTGCACAATCAGTGGCTGTAAGTGGGAGCAAATGGTCCGGCACCAGGTTTAGCAAAAGAGCTAAACCAGTGTCGAGCCATCTGCTCAAAAGACGGAAAGCAGAAATCATCAGTAAAAATTGGACCAAAACGCGGCTCAAAGCGCGGTCCTTGGTTCTGCCTAAAACCTCGGCCACGAGGTCCAGGACCGTAGCCAAAACGGCCTGGAGCTCTGCCGGAACGAACACCACCATCTGGAGCACGGCCAAGAAAGTCGTCTCCTCTACCACCACCTACACGACGCGGCCTGGCCTCCAGCCTCTCCCCGCGTCGAGGAACTCTCAGTCTACCACCCTGCTGGTAGAACTGCTCCTGACCACCACGAGCTCTCTCTGCTCTCTCGACCCGCTTCCTCCTGAAGCAAAACTCCGCAAGATGCCCGTCTCTCTGACAATACTCGCAATGATAGGTGGGCTTCTTGGGATATGGTTGAGGCTTGGGGTTCTTGGGCTTAGTGGTGTTCGGTATAGTCTTCTTGGGTTGAGAGGGTCCAGGAAGAGAGTCTAGAGAAGTGTGGAGGAGTTTGGGCTTTGGAACCCAGATGGGTTTCTTGGGTGGAGCTTTGGGTGGTTCATGGATCACTCCATCCTTGGGCTGATAAGCCTGGGAAGACTCAGTGGAATGGGTCTTGGGATATCTCTGCTCAGGAGTCATTTTACTCCACTCCACTGCCCGGCTAATGGCACTCTCAAAGTCAGCCTTGGTGTAGGTGTAACCTACCCCAAACCCATCCTGCCTCTTGAACTACTGGATCATCATGCCGAGCTGTGGCTCTCTGGCACTGATCCAACTCAGGATAGAACGGAGGTAAAAATTCTCATTTTGCGAATCAGCTAGCTCCTCTCTCAAGGAAGCTAGTACCTCCACCTGAGACAAGCAGGTCTCACACTCGCTATCTACCTGAACAGACTTCTCGGCTTTCAGCTTAATTAACTCCATTCTAAGAGACAGACAGTTCTCACAGACAGTGGGTGCAACTGACAGTGTCTCAAGCTCTAGCCTAGTCTGCGCAAGCTCAGCTCTCATTCTCTCCAAATCACCCAGATGCTCATCGCCCTTGGCTTTCAGCTCAGCTAAACTAGCAAGATGAGATGGGCAATCAGCACAGGGTACGACGACAGTGGCTTGAGCATCTTTCAGCTCTAGCCGAGCGCTTTCAAGCTCAGTGTCCAAAGCGTCCCTCTCATCAACCCTTTCTGTGTACCTGGACTTCAGAGTCGACAGGTCACACAGAAGCACCTCACACTTAGGGCACTCACTGCTATCACCCAAGCAAGGGGAAGAAGAGAGACTCTCAATTCTGCCGTTGGCTACGGCAAGCTCACTCTCTAACTCATCTATCCTCTTCTTGGCCCCCTAAGCAGTTTTTCCCGATATTTCAACTCCTGACGATTGCTCTCAAGTAAATCAACAATTTCGCGTTCATAGGATGATACCTTGTTGTCGTCGTCGTCGGAGTCATCGGAGGAGCTCTTTTCTTCCTTATCCCCAAGAGCCATTGAGCAGAAACTCTTGCGAGATCTTCGGCGCTGATGTGAGCGGCTCTTCGGTTTGTCCCCGAAGGCCATGAAGCAAAGGCCTGCTGGATCGTCCTTGTCCTTCCCCTTCCTGATGATGATCTCCTCATCGCTTGAGCTCGATGAAGAGGAAGAAGACGTGGACCGCTTGGAGTAGCTCTTCTCCATCTCAGCGAAGAAGGCCTTGTCGCGCTTCTTGTTCTCTCGCCGGTAGTCCTTCAGGGCCTTTCTAAAGAATCTGGTCTTTGGCTTGCCCTTGTTGAAGGAGAAGTTGTCGTGCTTGCCGGAGTCGTGGAAGCCACCACCGGTGCCCTTCTTGTGGCCATTGCGCTTGGGGCAGTCGGCGATGAATTGTCCTGGATCACCACACTCAAAGCACCTGGTTTTTGTGCCGTGTCTCTTGAACATTCTTTTGTCATAAACACGACGCACCCGGTTGTTAAACAGACACAAATCATCATCTCCCAAGACTCAAGCTGGTCCTCAGTGATAGACATCAAGGAGAACCCAGCACAGCTCACAGAAGAGGGATCAACAGAAGGTGTAGCAAGGGCCAGAGACTTTGATCCACAGCCAGTGAGATTTGATCTCAACTGGGTATCAACCTCGGTGGCCTTCAGCTTGCTAAACAACTCAGAAATGGTCAAGGTATCATAAGATGTGCTCTCAATGATAGAGGATACCTTGATCTCCCAAATCTTTGGGTCCAAGGTATGGAGAACCTTGAGGGCCTGCTCGTGATATGAGACTAACTGAACACCCTCACCCTTGTTGTCCCGAAGCTTGTTGATGATCGACTGAAAGCGACCAAACAAGGCTTCAACAGATTCACCCGGCTTCTGTGTGAAATTCTCATATTCACGCCGGTAGGTCTGATAGAGTCGAGCTTTGACCTGGCTGTCCCCTCATGGTGTGCCTGGAGGGTAGCCCAGATCTCTCTCGAAGTGGAGAGATGGCTCACACGCTCAAATTCAGTGGGACCTAAACCAGAAAACAGAATATTCACCGCTTTGTTGTTGTTCTGATGTTGGGCAATGATATCTGGAGAATCACGCTCATCAACAGGCAACACTGTGAAAGTAGCGTGAATACAGATGTCCCAGATGTCCGAGCTTTGGCTCATCAGATAGGCTCGCATGCGAGTCTTCCAATAATTATAGCCATAGGCTTCCAAGGACGGGACCTTGCCAGGA
Source organism: Zizania palustris (assembly GCA_019279435.1). Classification (NCBI taxonomy): domain Eukaryota; kingdom Viridiplantae; phylum Streptophyta; class Magnoliopsida; order Poales; family Poaceae; genus Zizania; species Zizania palustris. Next base: position 33,010,853 of record JAAALK010000080.1, read on the forward strand.
GACGTCATGGTCACTACCGGGGTTTAGAACCGGTTAAGGTATGGAAAAACCCTAACCAAGCTCTGATACCACTTGTAGGACCGAAAGTAGCGACCAGAGAGGGGGGTGAATGGGCGCCTAAAAAATTCTTTTGAATCAATGGCCTGCTCCCAACACCCAACGCACCTCAACAGACTAAGCAAAGAAAGATGAACAGATCAACAGACCCTCAAAGAATCTAGCCTAACAACAACCGGTGACCTAATCGAACAGACACCAGTACAGTGCTACTAGGCAGATAAATAAAGCATTAATAGCATAACTAGATCAAACTCCACAGAAATAAATCATTATAGCAATTGATCTGAGTACACGTAATTAGAGTTGAGAGGTTACTGTTCAAAAGTTGTCTCCTGTTAGGAACTTGACGAGGCCTGCACTGTCGAAACTTACTTCGAAGCAGTTGTGCCGAAGCCTTCTTCTAAGCTAACGTGCGAAGGTTGTTGAAGCCAGTTAGAAGTATGCAGTACCGAAGCTTGTTGGTGTTGAGCCGGGGTGAGCTTTGAAGTTGTCAAAAATCGGACAGTACAGAAAAATGAAGTATGCAAACACTGAAACCTACACCGAGAACTACCAAAGCCTATCTGTTCGAAGTGTTTTCATCGAAGAGTAGACCTCCGAAAGAAAAGCTATCTTCGGAAAAATCGGAGCACCTTCGAGGTGCTAGCTTCGGAGAACTTAGTCACACAGTGAAGCTCCAGAGAAATAGGTCAAAAACCACTCAGCACGTACTCCGAATAACCAACCCTCATGCCAGGCGAACAAAGCCTGTCGACTACCTTCGCTAGTATGCTTGCGTTAAAAAACTACTGACTCCGCACGAGATGTACTTCGAGGTGAAAAGCCAAGTAGCCTCTGGTGGCAGTACTACTTCATGCGAAGTTCCCCAGAGCGCTAATGAAGATGTAGGTTATCAAAATTAGCTGAGCCAAACTGACACTCTTCGAAATCTAAAAAAAACAATTTGCCGAGGCCTACTCCTAATTAACAACAAAGTTTCGGGCTCCGACCTCGTGCACAGAAAAGCTTCGAAACAAGAGGAAAAAGCTTCGGTCAAGAGAAGGAGCTTAGCATGGCGTTCTGAGGAAAAATCTGCTGCAGGAATAGAAGAACAAAGCTTTAAAAAAAGGGACTATGCTGCCAAAACCTGACAGCAATGTCTATCAATTTTTTTTTAAAGCTGCTGACCCTGCACAAGCTGCATGTCTAGAGACTAGGACAAGAAAGAATAGAACAAACTGGATGGAAAATTTTGTTCTGGCTGTGCTATCAAATCATCGTGGCTTCATCAAAGCTTTTAAAAAAATATTATCCGAACAAGAACAGCTTGCAAGATACCAAGCACTGAGTGCCTAGGTACCTATGCGCATAGCACCCACATAGCTGCAAACAAACTATTTTCCTGCTGACATGGTGAGTTTGCTGTAGAATAAAAACAGATGAAAAGAAGTCTAGAGAACAGCAGGAGTAAAATAATATCAGCTATGAGCTCAGAACGGATGAACACAAAAAAAAACTGGCACGCAAAACAAGGAAACAACAAAACAACGCCTAGTAATACAAGAATCAGGAGATAAAAGCTTCAGAGATGATTTCTAAGCACAGCAAGATCGGATTGAAGAACAGTGGCGGCGCGCACAACCAGGAACAGTAAATTAACAGGAGCAAAAATGTGGGAAAGTGAACTCGGGTGTTTTAGATTGAAATGAGTTAACCCTAACCCTAGGGATTGGGGCCTATTTATAGGCAACCCAATAAAAGGGTAAAATGCAGAAATACCCTGGGGTTTTTACAGACGCTAAATAAAAATGGAAAAGACCAAACTGCCCTTAGGATATTTTTACAGACTCGACTGACTGACTGTGGGCCTAAGGACAAAATAGAAAACTCCTATTTACAGATAACTTGTCCGGAAGCGGAGCTTTCGTAGCGACTACGGCTTCACTCCAGGACGGTCCGATCCAAGATCAGCGGTCGTCAGTTTTGCCCCGAAACTGACAAAGCGTCCACCGTCTTCGCATCGGGTACCCGGATTGGGCCGGCCCGATTCCGCAGCTCCCTCAGCCCGGCAATCGCTCGCCGCCCTTGTACCTGAGTCAATCCCGGTCAACATCCCAGTGGATCCTCTACTGCTCCTAGCCCATGTACCCGGATTGGGCCAGCCCGACTTCGCGGCCCCCTCTGCCCGACAGTCGCTCGCTGCCCGTGTACCTGAGTCACACGCGGCCTAGACGCAACAGGTCTTCTCTCTCTTTTCAGTCCTCTTTGACTATCGTTGACAATGACTCATCACATCTGGAGCCATGAGGCCCACGCTATTCAGCATGGCTCCTCATCTGGGCCAAAGGGTGCGAAGGATGCTCGGAGGTCTTCACCGCCACCCATGAAGCTATCTGCCAGCCGAAGCCGTAGGACGGGCCCGGGGACTCCAAGGTGATAACAGCCTTCGTAGCGTCAACTTCTAGTTGCGGAGGGAGCACGCCCAACACTTTCCTGCGAAGGCCATAAACGATCGGTGGTACACCAACTGGATCCTTCGGTGGTTCTACGCCGAAGTCGGAGAGGACTCCCCCCTCGCAGGGCCTCTCCAGGAGATCTGGTTCCAGAAGGAGGCGGAGATTGCTCCGAACCCTAACCTGCTCTCCACGCGGCTAGGGCTGTTGACCTCGGTGGCACGCCGCATGAGCATGCGCGACCTCGTCGAAGAGTTCATCGCCCTCCGAATTCCACCTCTCGGGGCCAACTGGCCGATAGTGTTTCAACAAGCCTCGGAGGGTGATCTCCGTACCCTAGGTAAGACTTCAACTCCCAACTCACCCGTAACCGGGGTGATCACGGCGGAAATCGATCCCCCAGCAGAAAACGCGCCGGAGAGGACTTCGGGAGACGACATCGACGATATCCTCTGGATGTACGACGTTCTTGAGGATCCGATGATTTTGCCTCACGGGTCCTCCGAAGGTATACTACGAAGCTTTTACCTTGGTCGACACCTGCAACAACCTTTACTCATAAATGCTTATCAAATATCTTGACACTGTAGGTACCTCGAAGGGTGACGAAGCCCCGGCGGCACCCGAAGACCCAATTTCTTCAGGGGTCGTGGTTCCGATGGACACCTCAACTCCCTTGGACGCTCCAGTCCCGGTGGCGGAAGTCGTGCCCACCGATGCGGCTCCGGTGACCGAGGTCACCCCCGCTGATGCGGCTCCGGTCGAAGGGGTAGCCGCCGAAGAAAGGGCCACCTTTGCCTTAGCCGATGCGCCTGCCTTCGTGCCGAGGAGGGGCAAAAGTATGTCTAGCCTCGGCCTCCCCCCAGCCCAATGACGACCTCGGCCAGCAACTCGGAGGAGGAGGCCACGGCAGATGATCGCCAAGCTTCGTCTTGGCTTCCTTTGCTGGCTCCGTTCCTGGACCACCGGACAGACCTCTGAGCGCTCCTGGAGCCTTTGGCGGAGAAGAGCCAGGACATTGCCAATTCGGACCTAGTCTCTGTTCTGAGCGAAGCTAGGGCTCCGACGCTCAACATGGCCCTCGAAAGGGCTGCCCTTCAGGTATGAAAAGCACCACAACCACTTCTAATTAGTAATTGTAAATACTTGGTACTTACTTGTTCTTTTTTCTTTGCAGCAATTCGTCCTTGCTAGAGCAGCAGCGACTTCCAATGAAGTCGAAACCAATCGACTCAAAAGGAAGGTTATCACCCTCCAAACCGCCCTCAAAGGCTCCGACGAAAGATCCCTTCGGTTGGAGTAGGATGCCTTAGAGGAATGGAGGGCTAGGGCTGCGGCTGACGAAGCCCTCCAAATAGCGAGGCAAGACAACGACGCGCTCCGTACTTCGGCCCAAGAGGCCGAAGCCGAGCGCGTAGTTCTTCGAGCGGAGGTTGAAAGGCTCCGGCAATCAGCGGCCACTTCGAGCTCCCAGCTGGTGGAGCTCCAAGGAGCCCTTAATCAAGTGATGGCCCAGAAGAGCTCCTTGCTGCTCCAAGTGGCCGAAGTGTCTGCTACTGCTGCGAGGCTAGAGGCAGCGGAGAAGAAGAATGCCAGTGCGGCAGAACGTACCTTGGACGCCCTTCAGGGTACCTTGGAATATTTTGGCACTATGTGCCCTTCGTCTTCTGCGGCGGCCAGCGAATCCCTCGATCGGAAGATGAAGAGGATCCAAGTGGTGGCGTCGTTGATGATGAACTCCGGCATCCGGTACGGAGAGATCTCAGGTCAGTGTGCCGGCGTTGGAGTTCTTCGCCACCTCGAAGCCCTTCAGATCCCCTCACTCCAGTCGGGGGTTCGACCCCCGGAAGCTTCGCCTCCAAAGACCTGGGAAGCCTTCCAGTCGACTTGGAAGACGGACCACAAGACTACGGCCAAAGCTTGGATCGACGAGGCCCGCCGGCAGAAGCAGGCACAGACAAGGCCACCGCTTCCTACCTCGCCAGCTCCAGCACCTCCTGCCCCACCAACCGACCCGCAGGTCTAGCTCTTAGGGCAATCATGTATACAAAATCTTGTAAAGCCCCTTTCATTAATGAAAAGTTATAAACGAAAAGCTTGTTTGGGTGTTTTGTTCTTTTAGGTTTTGTCACGCCCTTTGAACCCTGACCTCGAAATACTGGATTTTACCGAAGGGCTCCGGAAGGAATGGGCAAGCCTCGAAAGCTTAAGGCCCTACCGCCGTTCTCGCTTCTCTGTTCCTTGTGGAGATAAAGGGGAGCCAACCCTCGAAGTTTTTCAAGAGGTCTTAGCTTATATCAAGGAAGAGGAGAAAGAGAAGGCATCCTCGTCTTCCGAACACACAAATTGGTCCGACTCGGAGTACCAGGCCGAAGACCCCGCGGAGGCTAACTCCGAAAGGCTTCTGACCTGGGCCGAGCTTCAAGAGGAGCAAAAGAAACTGCGAGCCTCGAAGAAGAAGAGAAGCGCTCGAACGAAAAGGACCAAACCGGCAGCTTCGAGCTCCGAAGGACAGAGTAGCCGGAGGGGTAGCTCCAGAGGCCGACAGGGTCTTCGATTTTTCCTAGGCTTGACCAAAAATTCTCCTGATGTATAAGTACGATGAATTAATGTGAATTGCCCCGAAAGTATCTTGTTTGCTTTTTACCCTCCTACCCCTCCTTGTGGGTGCTGGATCCTTTGTTGTGCAAATGGGTTCGCCGGACACAATGATGCGCCGAACAACCTGATGCTTCGTATCACACTTAATATCCGTACTTTACCTTTTCAGAGGGTTATTCTAACATACTTCCGTATTATTACCTCGTAAGTTTCAAAGTTGGATTTGTCGCTTAGTACCTTTGATTCGTTTTTTTTAAGTGTCTCGTTGGTCGGGGCCTCGAAACCTTATTACTTGGTCACCTTCGACTCTTTTACAGATTGCTCGAACCCGTAGGCCGGAGATCTGTTTAACGTTTAAAGTCCATGGACTCTTCTACGGATCCTAACAAGCCGTAGCCTGGAATCCATAAGGTGGCCACCTTTGGCTCTTTTATAGATACTTCGTACCCGGAGGCCGGAAATCTGTTTTTTTAAAGTCCTTATACTCTTCTACGGATCCTAACAAGCCGGAGCCTGGAATTCGTAGGTTGGCCACCTTCGGCTCTATTACAGATACTTCGTACCCGGAGGCTAGAAATCTGTTTTTTAAAGTCCTTAGACTCTTCTACGGATCCTAACAAGCCGGAGCCTGGAATCCGTAGGTTGGCCACCATCGACTCTTTTACAGATACTTCGTACCCGGATGCCGGAAATCTGTTTTTTAAAGTCCTTAGACTCTTCTACGGATCCTAACAAGCCAGAGCCTAGAATCCGATGGTTCGCAGGCTGCTGCCCTGGTCTTGGGAAAGATGCTTGACTCTACAAGCATCTCCGTCCTCCCGATGCGTCCATCAGGAGTAAGGGATATTCGAATAGCAAACAAAATTCGACCCTTCACTTTATTTAGAAAAAGGAAAGCTTTACAAGTGATTACAAGGAGCCCCTAAGCGTAATAACGCTTAAGGTGCTCTGCATGCCATGCATGCTTCAACTCTTCCCCTTCTAAATTAGCTAATTTAAACGATCCAGGGCGTCCTGAACGTAGAATAACATATGGTCCTTCCCATTTATTTCCTAGCTTCCCCGGAGCTATTACACTTCGCAAAACTAGATGACCAGGTCTAAGCTCATTCAGCTTTATCTTCGGGTCATACCATGTTTTTGTTTGGCCTTGGTACTTGGTCAGATTGGCGACAGCTCGAAGCCTTGTTTCTTCTGACAAGTCCAGCGAAGTGTTCCTTTCCTCTTCATCTCCGGGCTGTACTACACGAAGGGATCCACCTCTGAGCTCCGTAGGAGTCATGGCCTCATCTCCGAATAGCAGTCTAAATGGGGTAAAGCCTGTGGACCTGGTTTGAGTGGTTCGAATGGACCACAAGATCTTAGGAAACTCTTCGACCCACAGCCCCTTGGCTAACCCAACGATTCACCAATTTAGACCGGAGAGGATGTTCCCGTTGGCCCGCTCAACAGCTCCGTTGGACTGTGGATGGCGTACTGCAGCGAAGCACAACTTAATGCCCAGTTCTTCGCAAAATGCTTTGAATGTGTCAGCTTCGAACTGGGTTCCATTATCCACTGTCAACTCCCTTGGCACTCCGAACCTGCATATAATGTTCTGCCAGAAAATTTTTTGCACATTCCTCGAAGTGATAGCAGTCAATGGATCCGCTTCAACCCACTTTGAAAAATATTCGATTGCTACTACCGCAAACTTCAAGCTGCCTTTTGCCATTGGAAAAGGGCCTATGAGGTCCATGCCCCACCGAGCCATTGGCCATACCGGGCAATAACTTGAAGTTGAACTGGCGGACGGTGGCTTCGTCTGCCCATCCATTGGCATCCTTGGCATGTTCTAACCAACTCCTCTGCATCTCTCACAATTGTTGGCCAGTAAAGCCCCTGTCGAAGTGTCTTGCCTGCTAGAGCACGAGGGGCCAGATGACTTCCGCACAAACCTTCGTGAATCACCCGAAGTATGTCTTGGCCTTCGGGTTGGGAGATGCATCGGAGTAGAGGGGAACACACGCCATCTTTGTACAATATTCCGTTGACAAGCTTGTAGTTTCGAGCCCTTGCTTGCAATCTTCGGGCATCCGGACCTTCTGAAGAATCTATGCCACCTTGCAATATATTCATAATCGGAGCCCACCAATCTATAGCCGGAATGCATAGTATTTCTGCAGAGGGTAATTGACTAGCTGCAGGCTTCATTAGTTCTTCGTAGAAAGAACCCTCCGGGGGTCCACCGCTCCGGCTGCAGCTTTTGCCGGAATATTTGCGAGTTGATTATCTGCCCGAGGGATACTCCGAACAGAGAATCCTTTGAATGCTACCTCAGCCTTGCGGATTTCTTCAAGGTATTGCGACGACTTGGGAATCTGCCTTAATTATTATCCTTGCCGCTCCAAGTGCCTTTGCCTTTCGGAGGCCTAGCAGGACCCCTTCGTACTCTGCGATGTTATTGGTGGTCTTAAAGTTGAGCCTCACAGAATACATGGCCTTTTGCCCTGACGGTGATATGATGACTGCACCAGCTCTGGCACCAGATGCCTGATAAGCTCCGTCAGAAAATATTGTCCATAAACCTTTAGAAGGCTCCTTCGGAGCCCAAACTGCAGATGGAGTCCACTCTGCTACGAAGTCAGCTATGATTTGGGACTTGATAGCTGTCCTTGCCATGAAGGAGATTCCGAAGGGGGCTAGCTCGACAACCCATTTTCCAATCCTACCTGTAGAGTATTTGCTTCGGAGCATATCACCAAGAGGATACGAGGTAGGAACGATTAGGTTATGCACCAAAAAATAATGCCTTAGCTTTCGCGAGGCCATTACGAGGGCATAAGCAAATTTCTCGAGCTCGGAGTATCTTATCTTAGCTCCGGACAAAGCTTCTGAAACAAAATAAACTGGGTTCTGCACCAGCTTTCCCTTAAGCTCAACTTCCCGGACCAATACTGCACTTACTGCAGAGCCTGTTGCTGCAAGATAAAGGAGGAGTGTTTCTTCTGGGAGGGGCACAATAAGTGTTGACAAGCTTCTGAGGTATGGTTTTATGTCATCAAAGCTCTTTTGGCATTCTGGTGTCCAACTAAAGCTTTCGGACCCCTTTAGGGCTTTGAAAATTGGGAGGCTTCGCTCTGCTGACCTGGCCAAGAATCTGCTAAGGGTTGCGAGCATTTGTAACACCCCAAGATTTAAAAAGATAAAAAATAAAGAAATATATTATTCAAGAAATTTCTGAATATTATTATTAAAGAAAAACCCTTAAAGAGCTCTATTAAAGCCAAATAGGGAAAAATATTCAAAATCTGAACTTGAAAAATTTATGGGATAAACTAGAGGCCAAAACATAATTTCAGGAATTTTTATAAATTTTTATCAAGAGTGATTCAACCCTTAATCAAATAAACGAATTACTGGAAACCTCGCGGATTCGTGATTATGGAAGTATATCCGCAAGTTTGGAAACCTCGCCGGATATGGAAAGGGACCTCTCGGGTTTCCTCCGGTTACCTTGCCATAAAAACACCGGTGACCCCCTATATAAACCCCTGTGGTCGCCGCCCTCTACCCACACCATCGTAGCCCAAGCCCGAGCAAGAACAGAGCGCCCGTCCCAATTTTCAGATTCCCTCTCTATTTCGACTCCGACGAGCCCTCGCCGGCGACTCGAGCCTCCGCTGCCCTCGCCGACGACACCACTGTGACCGCCACCTCCCACCCGTCACCGGCCTCACCTCCATTGGGCCCGGACGTCGCTGGAACGCCGCCGCCGCCGCCAACCCAAGGGACCATCATTGCCCTCCTTGACGCCGGCCGCTGTCAGCTCACCGCCGCCACCACCGTCGGTACGACCATACTCCCCATGATCCCCACTTTCCATCTTAGGCCTTAGCTTGGCCAGGGAACCCTCACCGGCACCGGAATTCCTCGTCGTTGCGCCGTCGGAGCCGAGAACGAAGGGGGTACAAGCCCCTTATCTCGTGCCGTGTCGTACGCGCTCACAGACGTCTGATCACATCTGTGTGGCATAGATTAGATCCTGAGGGGATCTAATCAGAGCCCTCAGATCCGGTCAAACCGGTATCTTTTAATTTGAGCCGTAGATTGAAACTTAAATCCCTCGAGCGATCTCAGGCGTCCACGCGTACCGGTTCGGTGCGATTTAATCCTAGCCGTCCAATCTCATTTAAACGAACCCGCCTCGCGCCCGATCGCCGGATCCAGATCTGATGGTCCTGGATGATCCGGTCCACGCGCACAGTGACCCAGTCCACCGTGAGCCTGGCTCACCGTGGACTAAAACCCATTTCCTGTTTAAATAAAATTCCAGAAATTGATTTAAACTTTGGAAATTCATAACTTGCTCATTTTAACTCCAAATTTCACCATTCAAATTTTGTTAAGTTCAACATTTTATTCTCTACACAATAATGACATAAAAACAGTATGCTACTATTACCCAAAATAATCTTATTAATTAAATGAATAAAAACCCCTTAGGACTAACATTATTAATTCATAAATAAATTGGGAAAAGCCTTAAAATCTAATTTTTAATGTTTTTCACCAAAATTCAGAATATTAAAACTTTATTTCACATATTAAAACCCATAAACTTGTATGTTTATTATTTGGTGATGTTTTATCTGTTTATTGAATGTATTGTTTACTTTTTCCGTATCAAGAAGACTACGAGTTCGTCGAGGAGCTGGAGTTTCACCTCGAGGTTCCTCCATCACCATTTGCTGATCAAGGCAAGTCACAACCCCCATTTTGATCATCATTGAGCCCATGTTTAATAAACTATCGCTATAACTAATAGGATAATATTGCATTAGTCAAATATCAAGCCCTACACTTATATTTATTAGATCCTCGTCCTTGTGTGCAAACCCAAGCCATGCTTATTGAGCCTTAACTCCTTGTCACTCTACAAATATTATATTAGCTAGTGTCGAATGTACCGGCACAACTGCTATAGGATAAACAGAATGAGTCATAGATAGTTGGATTCTGTTATATGAATTTCCCTGTTATTCTCGTCTCTGGACTCTGTTGGAGTTGGCTATGTTATAAGTATGGTGGGTTCCGGGTGCAAGCTAGGGCATTGGTTGGTCGCACCCGGGGCACTATAAGGACCGGTCTGCGGGATCTGTTGCAAAGCACTTACGTACCAACCACAAGTCTAATGGGTAAGTCCTAACTGAAAGTATGGAACAATCCGACTCGATGCACCATAGTGGAGGGGGCAAGGGGCAACCTGCGGGTGACTTGTACCGACATGGCTCAAGGGGGGTATGGTGAGGCTCGACGCGTCGGGACACCATATGAAACCCATAAGAGGGTGCTGTCGGGTCGAGGAGGACCATATGGAAGGTTTTGGCACGAGTTCCCGTGGTATGGGTCATCTCGTTACACTTTGGTGTAAGTGATGAGTGCGTGCCTTGTGGGTACAGTGGTACACCTCTGATCAGAGTATTAATCTTTTCGAATAGCCGAGCCCACGGTCAAGGGCGGGTTGTGTAACTACTCGCAGTTAGTTTACAATTGTTTGAATGGTTGAGTTATTCATGGCATGTAAGGACTGTTGAGCGAGGTGGGGCTGACTGTACCCCTCGAGTTAGAAGATGATGATGCATGCCCATGTTTACATTTCAGTACTAATAACTTGATCACATTTAATGCTTTACAATCATGCTTTTTCGCAAAATTAGCCACTATCTCCCTTGTTATTACTCTGCATTATATTTGCATCCGGTGGCTTGCTGAGTACGTTTGTACTCACCCCCGTTGACTTACACCACAGAGCCTGTCTACTACGAGGAGGATGAAGGTCTGGAGTAGCGACCCAGTCAAGGCGAGACTGGAAGGAGGCGTTCATCTAGAACCCTTGTTTTATTAGTTTCTCTTCACCTTTATACACTTTTGTATTAATACGGTCTACGGACCATGAATGATTGCTCGTATTTGTACGTGGTCGCATGATGAACGTCTTGGTTTATTGATTTTCTATGGAATTTCAATAAAGGTCCTGATTTATTAAATCGGGGCGTGACAAGACCTGCTAGCTTCTGGACCTGCTTCAAATTCCCTAGTGGAGCCATTCTTTGCAGTGCACTTATCTGCGTTGGGCTAGCTTCGATTCTCCTGCTCGAAACTAAGTACCCTAGCAGTTTTCCTACTTGTGCTCCGAATATACATTTTTCAGGGTTGAGGCGTACTCCACATGCTCGGAGGCTCTCAAATGTTTCAGCTAGGTCTAGGCTATGTTGGTGCTTTTGAGCACTTTTTATTACAATGTCATCCATATAGGCTTCGACATTTTGGCATATTTGATGACCTAGAGCCTTAGCTATTAAACGTGAAAAAGTGGCTCCGGCATTCCGCAAGCCAAAAGGCATTCTTACATAACAAAATACCCCAGAAGGAGTTATGAAGCTTGTCTTGGCTTCGTCTTCACGCTTCAGCCAGACTTGATGATACCCGGAGTAAGCATCGAGGAAGCTTAGCAATTCGGAGCCGACTGTGGAGTCCACCAGCTGGTCTATTCGGGGCATCGGGTAGGGGTCTCGCGGGCATGCTTTATTTAATGAAGTAAAGTCAATACACATGCGCTATTTGTTCGAGTCCTTCTACCTTACAAAAACAGGGTTAGCCAACCACTCGGTATGGGCTACCTCCCTGATGATGCCAACCCTTAACAATTTTTCTACTTCGGCTTTGGCGAGGCTTGCTCTTTCTGCTGACAGCTTGCGGAGCCCCTGGCGCACTGGCCTGGCCTTCGGGTTGACGAGCAGGTTGTGCTCGATGATGCTCCGATCAACCCCGGTGATGTCTTCGTCGGTCCAGGCAAAGACGTCCAGATTTTGCTTGACGACTTCTTCCAACGAGGCAGCTATCTCCAGGGACAGCCCTTTGCCGAACTATACTAGATATTCTTTGCCATCTTTTGAAATTATCTTCGTCTCGATATCACCTTCCGGGCTTGGCTTGAGAGAGAGCCCCTTCGAAGAGTTCGAAGCCTCCGGCACCTCTTCCGTGCCCTCCACCACGTTGTGCACTTGCCGGGGATCCAACGGCTGTCCGTGCACATACTCCATTCTTCGGGCTATAGCTTGGTCTCCTGAAATAGTAAGCACTCCACCTTGCGCGGGCATTTTGAGACAGAGATAGTTATGATGTGCTATAGTCCTGAATTGGTTTAGCATCCCTCGCCCGAAGATTGCGTTGTAAGCATAGGGGGCGTCGACAACATCGAAGATCACCTCTTCTACCCTGGCCAAAGGCCCCTCTCCGAAAGCAACCTCAAGGCCTATCTGGCCGAGGGCATCGAGAGGCGGTCCTGAGAACCCTTGAAGTGGCCGGGCCATTGGAAGTAGATGCTTCTGGGAGATGCACATTTGATCAAAGGCATGGATGAAAAGTATGTCTGCGGAGCTCCCGTCGTCCACCAGGATCCTTCGGACTTCCACCCCTGCTATGTCTGCGGAAATGACCAAGGGGTCAGCATGGGGAAACTTTACCCCCGCGGCATCGCTGGCAGTAAACGAGATGGGCACATGATACCACTCTGGCATCCCCTTTGCGGAGCTCGAAGTCCCAATGTGCCCAACCTCGTGGACGTATTCACGCCACTATCTTTTGGACATGTTCCCGAGGGTCCCCCCTCCGGAGATGGGCAGGACCACTCTTTTGCCGCGGTCTTGTGGGTCTTCCTGCTTTGGTGGTGGCATAATGTTGGCCACCGGAAGTCGCATGGGGGCTTCGGGGACACCGGCTCGGGCCACGATTTGCACAGGCTCCGACCGTGCCGCCGGTGGGGCTTGATCCAAAGTACCCTGCCTGGTACTTCGCCCAAGGTAGTCGCCCCGAAGGGCCAACACTGCCTTGCAATCCTTCGTGTCATGGCTTCTATTGTCGCCATGCACGCAGCAGAAAAAACTCTGGCGCCTGCCAGGTGCTCTTTCTTGAGGCTTCGGCGCTCCAGCCTTGAAGTTCTGCGCATGCTGATAACTGGCAGGTGCCTTCGGAACGGAGGGTGCAATGCTTAGCACCTCCGAACGGAAATGTTTCTTCCCTCGCCTGTGCTCGTTGAAGCGGCTATCTTGAGGGGGTTGCAGAGGAGCCGAGGCTTCTAGCTCCGTCTTAACTTCTCGGAGGGTGGGTGCGGGTGCTTCGGCCCACCGAAGACAGCCTTCCTCCGCCTTGGCATACTGTTCGAAGTATGCCATCAGCTGTGCCATAGACGTCACCGGCTTCCGATGGAGCTTGCTGAGGAGGTCGGGGTTTAGCACCCCTTCGCGGGCGGCGTCGACTACCGAAGAGGTAGATAGGCCCTTAATCTGTGACTTGGTGTGGGCGAAGCGCGTGAAGTACTCCCAGAGTTTTTCTCCCGCCCGCTGTTTCACCTGGAACAAACTCCCTATGGACATCGGGGCCACAAAGGTACCTTGGAAGTTGCTCACAAACTTCTTCTTCAGCTGCTCCCAGGACCTGATCGATCCTGGCTTCAGGGACCATAACCATCGGAGCGCCACGCCTTCGAGAGAGAGGGGGAAACACTTCGCCATAGTGTTGCACACCCCTCCGCTTGCTTCTATTGCCAGGGCATATGAGCGGGCGAACTCTCCGAGGTCTGACCCGCCGGAGTACTTGTGCAACTTCGAGGCCTTGAATTTGGGATCGAAGGGCACTCTTTGCAAGTCCGAATGTAGCGGAGACTCATCATCGAAAGATGCGTTCTCAGCCTCCTCCGGGATTTGGGCAGCTTCTGGGAGATTGCGAGCACCACCATCTTGAGGCCCTTCTGGAGTCTCGGTGGAGGCTTGAGTGTGGAGGCGATCGGTGGCCTCTTGCCTCCACCTAGCCACTTCCTCCTGAAGCCTTGCTAGTTGAGTAGCCTCGGTTCCAAGAAGGTCTTCGTCTTCATCGGAGGGAAGCTCCGGGTCCTGGGAGCTAACATAATCAGTAAAAAGCACCGTAGGAGGAGCTCGGGGACCCCTGGGCACTCAACGCCTAGCGGCATCTTCGGGAATCGTTGGAGCGGTTGAGGGTCCGGCTCCTGTGGTCCGAGGGGACCTTCGGAGAGGACCCGAGGCTTGGCTTCGCTTCGGAGGCATAGCTAGTCACGGAGAGGTCCGAAGACCGGGGACTTCGATTGATCTGGGAAGGCGAGCGAGGGCCTTCAAACCGCACTAAGAAGCCCCTTACCGAAGGGTGCGCGGAATCTTGGGACTCCGAGGCTCCCTCCATAAGTGTTCTTCGAAGTGCAGTCAGCAGTAGAGAACAAGCTTCTAGAACTCTGTTCCCCACGGATGGCACCAACTGTTGGTGTAAAAGTTTACGCTAACAGGTTCTCTGAGATCAAGAATGGACAAACAGTGAGTTCGTGTTTAAGAACTGTCTCAAGCCTCCGTATCGGATAATAGCTCAAGTAGTTCGAATATGTGTATTGAATAGTTGGGTATTCGATCCTTGTTACAGGGTAGAGAGGGGGGTATTTATAGGCAAAAATGTCTAACGAAAAGACCTAATTACCCCTAGATTACAACCGACATAGTGAAGACTATTAGGTACCTGGAGCAGGGTTAAAAGGGTAAAGTTATCCAGGGCAGACGGATAAGCCAAATGTCTTATCAATCCTGTCGTTCTGCTTCGGAGCCTTCGTATCTTGCAGAGGGCTTCTCCGGACTTCGGATCGAGGCACCCTTCGGCTTGACGCCTTCTCCTTCGAATAAGAGCTCACCAGCTCCGAAGCTTAGTGAATCTTTGAGTTGTTAATCTCTAAGTCCTAAAAGTGAAGCAATTTCCCCCAACACTATTCAACATGTTCGTTTTGATTGTCATCATGCCAAAACTATTTGGAGGGCAGTACATGTAACTACGGGTTTAAATCCACCTAGATCATTCTTGCATATGCTTTGAGAGTGGCTAATATAAGTCACCTCAAAGGAGAGAAAACTAGTTCTAGTTGGGGCAACAACATTGTGTTGGTCTATTTGGCAATGTTACAATGATATTTGTCTTAATAATGCAAAATATAATTCATTTATATAGGTTGTCTTCAGGGAGGGGAATATACTGGTTGCAGTACTGGGTGTTGTTATAGCCTAAGGAGACAAGAGAACACTTCCATTCACTAAGCTTCAAGCTAGAGGTAGTGGCGTTGGAGCTCTTTGGCAAATTTGGATGGAAATTTAATAATAGACTTTGTCTCTCTTGATATTGTATTTCCGTTTCAAGCAAGTTGATAAACCGGAGTTTGTAATAAGTGAATGCTATGTGCAGAAACGTAGAGGCGGGGACCTTGTTCTATTGTATAAAAAATATAATTGACAAGTTGTTTATTCGCCTAACATCTACCATCAATTAAATCCTAGTTGTTCATCAACTAATCTAGATTCTCAACCATGCAATCACTCCCTGCGGATCACCTTTTCCCGTATCTGTTTTATATGTCAATTATTAATATATGATATCATCAATATATAGAAACTGATCTGTTTTATATGTCAATCATTAATATATGGAATATTGATCATATATATAGAAATCTATGAAAATTTGATTAGTTTCGTATAGAAATAATAAATAAATGGAAAATGTATTCATGGCACAATATTATTTTTGTAATCCTCGAAATTCCCTTCCATACCCACCCCCATTTTCTTATCTAGTGCCTTCCTATAAAATCTAGAGTCCATAGCTGAATTGTGCCATCAATTCCAACCTGAGCCCGTGCCATGCATTTTTGCTCCGCCACCGCTCGTCCTCGTCACCAGCAACCCTTGCTATCGACTCCGTCGGTCCACCCTCCCAGGTCGCCACTCCGATCGGATCTTTGACACCGGATCGCCATATATCACCATCTTCACACAAGAAATGGAATTCCAAGGCGAGTTCCTGCAAGGAGATAATACTTGCAAACTTCTGCTAATATAATTATTTTTTATTACCAACGTTGCGTAGCATAGGTATGATATTAGTATTGTATGGAGTTGTTGTCTGCCCAAAACCTGCATCTAGGAGTTAATCCACTGCGTACTCTGTTCCTGCTTAATTAGAAGCTAAGAGCTGGCTAGTTAGTATGTGGTTAGTCCCTTGTCAAGCACTCAACCTCGAGTGCATTTCGGTGTGAGACGAAGGGTAGCTCTGTTCTGCTATGCTGGGTACCTCTTCTCCAGTGCCACACATACACATGTACAGATTAGATCATTAGCTATGTACTCCCGTCCCATGAATGCATGGCTAGCTTTAACATTGGGTTATTTTACTGAAACCGAAAGTATCCCAAGAGGGGCAGGTTCAGTTAAGTACAGTAGTGCAATAAAGTCAGTGCTAGGGGTGGTGGTTAAATTTACTGAACTTTTAAGCAGCCGGAATTAACTCCGATGAGGGCTTTTTCTCCTGCGTGTGGGTCAGCACCCAACGCGCGCCACGATCTTCAACCAGAACGTCGTGGTAGAGTAGTTTAGTGCCGGTTTGGTTCCGAAACCGTCCATTTTCGTTGGACGGACGAAAGAAGCGACTACTATATTCCTCTCCGACTGCAGGGAACTGTTTCCCACTACGGGCCTGTTCGGTTAGGAGAGGATTGTAGTATAAATCCTCTCCAATGACCAATCCCTCCCAATCCCCTTCTCCAAGGGGATTAAACAAACAGTACCTACAGGAGGGTAAGGTAAGGTTAAATGTAATATGTTATCTATAGATTTAGAGACAGATTACGTGTTTGGTTACAAGAATATATGTGATGAACTAATTTTTTTGTTGGTCAAATATAGTTTAAATAGATCACATTAAATTTAGCAGACACTACTTATCATATATATATATAATTATCTATCTTATTTTATATATTTAAAATATAATTATGTAATATTAGATAACAAAAATTGCACCCACCACAACCAAATAAAATAAAGTGTGTTTGGTTCTGCCGTGAGTTGTTAAAAAGTTGTTGTGAAAAAACTGATGTGAGTTGTCTGCTGTGGAAAAGCTGAAAGTCGTTTAGTTGAAATTGGTGTGAAAAAAGTTGTTGTGAGCTGACTGTTTTTTATAACTGACACAATTTTCATCATTATAATATTTTATACATATATATAAATAGAAAACAATCAACATTGTTACAACTAAATAACTGGAAAATATATTAAATAAATAAAAAGTTTATAGTTCATCTCATAAAGTACAGACAACCATGTAATTATCTCATGTAGCTCTCACACTAGCCAATGTTATAGTTATTCTATCGCGAATTGTGTTTATGGTAACTTCATTCTCTCTTTCTACCTTGCCACTCCCTTACGTTTGTGTTGTTTGCCTTGATGCTTTAAGTACGTACTCTTCATTTACGTCACACCTTTCAAACTCTCTGTCTCTCAAGTTGCTATCATGAATGAAATTGTGCAATGCAATACAAGTCATAATAATGTTAGATCAATTAAAACACTTTGAATTCATACTATTCAATTTATACTAAAAAACAGAAAAGTAGACAATCATGATTCAAGCTGCTTTTAAATTTGTACTTAAAAAGTTATTTTCGTGGGAGAAGCATGTTTGATAAATTCTTTGATAAGCAGAAGCAAATTTCAAAAGCAGAACCAAATGTACACTAAGTTACATCATCAAGAATCAAAATGGGTATATAGCTCCATCCAATCAATTTGGTCTGATCAAATAATAATGCAATATATCTAAAAAACATTCAAATGATTGTCGTTTTCACTTGTTCGTAAACCAAACAACCACGAACCACACACATAGCCTTGTGACCACTCCCCTTGGCGTGCGGTCAATGATAGTGGATTATTCGATCGCGGCGTTGTTCAAGATATAATCCGTGAGTGTTGCATCGATCAGTTCGAGGTTTCGAACACGACTGGACCACGGAAGGGCAACAGAGCCTTGGTTGGGCACAACTTTTTCTTTTTGGGATGTTTAATTGAGGGGTGGAGTCACACTTCAGTCACCACCAAGCTGCATCCACACAATTTGGCTTCTGCTTTGGGCAGTTTTACCATTCTTATGTCGAGGAGGTATTAAATTTGAGTCATTGATCGTTGTTATCTAACGGTTAAGATTATAAGGAATCTACTAGTATCTGCATATACAAAAACTAGTACCTACACTAGCAATAGGGCGGCGGTGGCGACGACATGGGTGGCGGGGGCGGCGAGATCTGTGCAAGAGGCAAGGGGTGGCCACAGATCGCAAGAGAAGCGGCGAGGTTGCGGGGCTGTGGTAGGGAGGCTGCGTCGGGGCGCCAACGGTGGGGCAGGGCGGTGGCGGCGCCGGTGACGGCGGCTGGGCGACGGTGATGATATGTTTTCATTTTTTGATCATACCCCTGTCAACTATTATATTAGATTTGGTACCTTCTTAAGATGGTAAAACTCTCTCCTTATGCTTTAAAATAGATGGTCAGTTACTGCACTTTTTCTATCTACTTATTGGTTGACGCCTTGACGGTTTACAGTAGTAATCGTCAAAATGGTCGAATGGTCGATACTAAGGATCGAACAAATGAACTGGAGATCGTGGTAACCAACCGATAATCTGATGTACGACCACCGATGGTAAGTGGACGAATCGTGCACGTACGGGGGACACCGTTTACATGAAAATTTTGGAAAGCATTACGGAGGGTTATGCCAGGATAGTTGGCCGGGCACAATAACGAGGCTGTCGACGGGTAGTTACGTTACATACAGATGATGCATGCTCAGTGCAGGGAGTGCTACTGTAGTAGCAGTTAGGCTGGTATTTGTATTTTTTTCCTTTTCCTGAGGACTTTGTAGCAGTTGTTGTTGCAGGTGTTACTTTGTGCTGCTATCTTCACTTGCAATAAAAAAGATTATTGCAGACACTCCTTTCGTCGTACAAGAGGAGGTCGGGAAAGAAAGCGCCTATAACAAGCAATCCACTAGCTTAACAGTACCACATATGCTGATATGCAAATGATCAGGTCAATTAGGTAAATGTGCCTATCTCTCTCACTCATTCACTGACTTCATTGTGCAACAATCTTTATCGAGTGCATTCCATCGGGCACTCGGCAAACTCTAGTTGCCGAGTGCCCGATGGAATGCACTCGGCAAAGATTGTTGCACTCGGTAAACAACCTAAAAAATCTCCTTGCCCATTTTTGCTGCCGCCGTTATGACGACGGGGTGAAAATGTGGGTTTGTCGAGTGCCACTAACGGACACTCGTTAAACCCTAACCTCTGCCGAGTGCCACAAATAAAAACACTCGGCAAAGTGACATTACTCATTATTTCATGTGAAAATATGATTTGAGCCCATGACATGTTGTAAACATATTTTGAACTTGAATTTTTTTTACAGTCATAATTCAATATCTGTTAATCCATGAAAAATGTTCATATTTTTATGAGTGGGTTTGCTATTTTTCATAAATTAATCAGGTTTCTAGGATTTACTTCGAAGTGAGTCAAATTTCAACTGCATGTACTTGAAATAATGACTCAAAAATTGTAGAAAAATCATATTTATGTTCATGATTCCATTTGTAATCTTTTACAACTAAATATAATTTAATATTTAAAATCTAATTTACGACACTCGGGCGGCAACATGGACCTTAATGGTTTTTAATTATAGAAAATTAAATTGATGCCTAAAAATATGATACTTGACATGGTGTCATTATATCATACATACATACTGTGATAAAATTTTCATAATGTTTCGACAAAGTTTTCATGTATGACGTTTAGAAATTCGAGAACCTTCGAGAAGGTAAATGAGTTTAGGGATGGAATGAGTTAGGATTAGAAGCAAATCGATATTCAAATCTTTGTTTGAACTTAAAACTTTTGTACCACTAAAACCCAATGTATCTTATACCATGTCAAAATTTGGCATTTTTAGTGCTAGCTTGCTATTTTTAGTTAATTAAAGTTGTTTATAGGAATTTAATTAAAAGATCCCAAATTTGAACTACAAGTGCCTTATGTTTGTTTATTTGAACTTAGAACTTTTCTAGGATAAACAATAAGTGTATATTATATAATGTAAAATTATGGAATTTTTTACTGCCTTTTTTCTATTTTAGTTTTTTAAAAAAACAAATTTAAAAAATCTTTGCCGAGTGCAAATAGAACTGGCACTCGGCAAAGACCCAAAAAATCACCTTTGCCGAGTGCTACTTAAAAAGCACTCGGCAAAGAAGTGGAGGTACCCATTATTTCATGTGAACTCATAATGTATATACATATGACATTTTATACATGTTTTGAAATTGATTTTTTTTTAAGTTTTAATGCAACATTTTTAATTCATGGTAAAGTTTCATATTTTTCTGAGTTACTTTGCTATTTTAAATAATTAATCATGTTCCTAGGTTTTAATTTGAAGTAGGTCAAAATTGAACTGCATGTACATGAAATAATGACTAATAAATTGTAGAAAAAACATATTTATGTTCATGAGTCTATTTGTAATATTTTAGCACTACATATAACTAAATATTAAAAAATCTAAGTTACGACACTCAACCGGCAACATGGTGCACCAAGGTTTTTTAATTATAGAAAAATAAATTGAAGCCTAAAAATATGATACTTGACATGGTGTTATTATATCATATATAAATACTGTGGTAAAAATTTCATAATGTTTCGCTGAAGTTTTCATGTATGACCTTAAGAAATTGGACAATATTTGAGAAGGTTTATTAGTTTAATTAGGGATGGAATGAGTTAGGTTTAGGACCAAGTCGATATTGTAAAATTTATTTGAACTTAAAACTTTTGTACTACTAAAACCCAATGTTTTTATACCATGCTAAAAATTGGCATTTTTTAGGACTAATTTGCTATTTTTCGATAATTGAAGTTCTTTATAGGATTTTAATTGTGAGATCCCAATTTTTAAATACAAGTGCTTTAAATTTGTTTATTTGAACTAATAAAAGCGTTTATGACATGTTGTCCGCGTCAATGCAACCTCTTCACGGTCACACTAAGGTTTCTCAACTGGATGCCATCGCACGGCTAATGGCCATCAAGTCCCAGTTTAGCTTGAGTCGAGAATGCTTCGATGTTATGCTGACGGTTGTTGGTAGCCTCCTTCTAGAAGGTCACAATCTTCTAAAGAGCATGTACGAGTCAAAGAAAGTCCTCTGTGCACTTAAGATGCCTTATGAGCAAATACATGCTTGTCTCAATGGATGCATTTTATTTAGGAAAGAGTACGCATACGCAACCTGTTGCGTGAAATGCAAATCCTCTAGGTATCTTGAGGTAGACTCCGATGATGGTGTGAAGAAACAACTCTCAATTCTCGTGAAGATCCTTCGGTACCTTCCCTTCGTACCGAGGATCCAACGACTGTACATGACCGAGGAATCTGCCAAACAGATGACATGGCATAAAAATGAGATTCGTTACAACCCTGACAAGCTAGGTCATCCATCAGATGGAGAAGCGTGGAAAAAGTTTGATCAGCTCCATCCCGAGAAAGCTTTAGAGCCACGTAATGTACGAATTGCTCTAGCAACAGATGGGTTCAATCCATATGGTATGATGGCTGCCACATACAGTTGTTGGCCAATGTTTCTTATTCCCCTCAACCTTCCTCCTGGCGTCATCTTTCAACGATAGAACATTTTCTTGTCCTTGATAATTCTAGGGCTTGAATACCCGGGGGAAAATATGAGTGTGTATATGGAGCCTTTGATGGATGATTTGGTCCGTGCATGGAAAGACAGTGTGTTGACATATGATCGATCTACAAAGACAAACTTCAGAATGTATGTCTGGTATATATACTCTCTGCATGACCTACCAGCATATGCGATATTTTGCGGCTGGTGCGTGCATGGGAAGTTCGCATGCCTGATTTGTCGATCGACTCTGAAGTTCATTTGGCTGGCTAAGTGTGGAAAATATTCCTCGTTTGAAAAGCACCGACAATTCCTTCCTCGAAACCATCCATTCAGGAAGGATAAGAAGAATTTTACAAAAGGTGTCTGTTAAAGGCTCAGCACCAACTAAAATGACTGGGGCCGATGTTCGTGCTCATTAGAGTCTTTGCAAATCAATACACAAGGAGATGGTTTTATCGGATATGGTGAGCATCATGCATGGACTCACAAGCCATGTTTATGGAATCTTCCTTATTTTGATGATCTTCTCCTTCCGCACAACATTGATGTGATGCACACCGAGAAAAATGTTGCCGAAGCCATTTTCGGCACAATCATGAACATTCCTGAGAAGACAAAAGACAACGTCAAGGCCCGAGTGGATCAAGCGGTTATATGCAATAGACCCAAGCTCGACATGATACCTCCTAGAAGTGGGAAATCCTGGACGAAGCCAAAGTCTAATTTTGTTCTAACAAGGGGACAAAGGAGGGAAGTACTTGAGTGGTTTCAAACCTTGATGTTTCCTGATGGCTATGCAGCTAATCTGAAGAGGGGAGTTAATTTAGCTATTCTGCGAATAAACGGACTCAAAAGTTATGACTATCACATATGGATTGAGCGGCTGCTCCCGGTCATGATTTGTGGCTATGTCCCTGAGGATGTCTGGCGAGTTCTAGCTGAATTGAGCAATTTTTTCCGGCAACTTTGTGCTAAACAGTTGTCTCACACCGTGGTAGCATACATGGAGACACTAGCGCCCCCTGTTATTATGCAAGCTAGAAAAGATCTTTCCGCCCGGTTTTTTCAATCCGATGCAACATATGATCTTGCACATTCCGTATGAGGCCCGGATGGGAGGTCCGGTCTAGAGCCGTTGGTGCTATTCAATTGAGAGATTCCAAAATATTCTTCGGAATAAATGTAAGAACAAATGCAAAATTGAAGCATCCATAGCTAAGGCATAAGTTTTGGAGGAGGTGTCAAACTTCACAACTAGATATTATGCGGACAATCTTCCTAGCGTGCATAATCCACCTTCCCGTTACAATCTTCCAGAAGAAGAATCAAATCTCAGCATCTTCAGGGGCCAACTAGGAAGTGCAAGTGGTACTGCTAACAAGACCTTGCAACATGAAGAGTGGCGTTTGATTATGTTGTATGTCCTGACAAACCTTTCCGAAGTGTAACCGTACATTGAGGAATTTCATCGACGATTTTGGCGTGGTTTGAGGGAGGCTAACATTGAGGAATCAACTGCCCTTCTTAAGTATGGTGTGGGAAATGGCAATCCCGATTTCATTTCTTGGTTCAAAACTAAGGTATTTCTTAACTTAACTTTTAGTTAGTTCTACCTTTCAATTATATCTTATATGTGACTAATATACATGTTGGTCGCGTTTAAACCTATAGGGAAGAACCGACACGACAATGAGTTCCGAGTTGAGGCAAGTTGCGGATGGTTGTGCCTACAAGGTCAAGACATTCAAAGCTTACGACGTAAATGACTATCGTTTCCACACAACAAGCCATGAACAGAGCCGACCTAACCGAAGAACCACAAATTCCGGAGTTTTTACTCTGGGCATAGACGTGGTTGACTACTATGGACAAATCAAAGAAATATACGAATTGAGTTTCGACGGGAGCAAACCTCTTAATCCAATTATATTTAAATTCCACTGGTTCAATCCCAAAGTAGTGAGACAGACTCCCGATCTTGGCTTAATCGAAATTCATCAAGATACCACCTTGTCGAGTGAATATGTTTACATCGTGGCCGTCGCACGTCTTAAAGGTTGGGATGTTGTGTATAAGGTGTCGCGACACAGTAAACTGCCCGTTCCCAACAATGAAGACTATAACATAGACCCGAACACATATGACGGAGAGTTCTTTCAAGAAGATAGGCTACCAGGCATGTTTTTTATCGACTTGACGGAGACGATGGAAGTAGATAACGAAAGTGGTGCCGATGTCGATGAAGGAGACGAGATTCAGAATGGAAGAGACTTAGAACTGCTAGAGAGATTACACTCAGGCAATCACAGTGACAACAACATTCCACCTCCTGATCAGCTGGACGATTATATCATATCATGTGATAGTGATGATGATACATATGATCCAGCAAATCCGGACGGCGATGACTATTTCTAGTAGCTGTATGAGAATTATGTTTAATTTTTGATTAAATGCGTTTATAACACATTTCACGGTTTATCTAAAGTGATTTACTCTTTTTCGTAGCAGGTGATTGAAATATGGTGGGGGGTTTAAAGAAAATGATAAATGCA
Source organism: Zizania palustris (assembly GCA_019279435.1). Lineage (NCBI taxonomy): Eukaryota > Viridiplantae > Streptophyta > Magnoliopsida > Poales > Poaceae > Zizania > Zizania palustris. Next base: position 33,035,120 of record JAAALK010000080.1, read on the forward strand.
GTAGTAGGAAAAGGCGGTAAATCCACTCGCTCTCAAGATGAGGTCGGGTCCTCATCTAGACCTCGAGGTGGGAGAACGAAGAAGTCAGCAGCGAGAGGAAAGGCACCCGCGCCCTCGAGTGAAACTACCAGCCAGATACCGGCATCCCATCGCGACGTTGATTACGTGCCGGATGAGGTGGAGGAGGAGCAGGCTAGGGCGGCGGAGGAGGAGGTTAGGGCAGAGGGTGGGGAGGAGGTTGGGGCAGAGGGAGAGGATCAGGCTACAGAGGTGGCTGCAGTGTGGTTGTGTGGTCCTTCGTCACTCCCGAGGTGACCAGTGGCAGTAGCTGATCGTGCGCTCATCCGACCCGACGGAAATAGGTAAGTTGCTATAGAAAGTCTATAATGTATTCCTTTCGTCAGTTTAGTTTTTAACACATACTAAAACTTTTTAATGACACCGGGGTAGGAACTGGATTATGGTTGAACGAGGAGGTCGTGAGTGCTCACGCCACGTAAACGACATCCTTGGGCTTCTTATAAAAGAATAGTTCCTTGGTTTGGTATATTTTGATGGAAGGATAGAGCCGGCGTACTCATGAAGGCACTACGAAAGTGCGCCGGACGCCCCTGACCGGGAAGGGAGACAATTTCCCCACCTAGCCGACCGAGTCAGGGCTGAGCTCTGGGTAAGTTTATTTTCTTAATATATGTGTCAATACTATTGACATGTGGATTACATAACGTTCTCTTTACATCTATATGCAGGATTTTTATAGATGTGATGAGGGGTATGCGGATCAGGCTACTGCTGTTATTAATAGAGCCGCCAAGAAGCTTGTCATCGACATGCATTATGAGGTGTGCATTCAAGCCATTATCGACTTCTACGCTCAGCACCGCTGAGAGAGGGAAAATAAAAAGGATGCCCGGACCACCTTTCTGACACGAGAGGAATACATGATGGTAAGTGTATTATCGTGTATCTTCCAATACTTAATATTATGTCATTAACAACTTCACTTGCATCAAATAGGTCCCTCCACAGTGGTGTGCCGCTCATCTTGAATGTTGGGGTTAATTGTTGATAGGTGGTATTCTGCCGAGTGGCAGAGCAGTCATGATGCATGCCGCCAGAGATGCCTACTCATGCCGGGGGCAGCACACCATCAAGGCTTGTTGAACCTCGACCAGTTCAGGGCGAGATGGGTATGTAGTTACTTGTTTATTTTTTTCGCTTAATTGCACAATATAACTCTAACTATCTTCTTGTTTCAGTCAACGGCCAATGTGAGTCAGGAATGCTCCCAAGTCATGGCATATACTCTAGCTCACAAAGTGTCACGCCCCGATTTAATAAATCAGGACTTTTATTGAAATTCCATAGAAAATCAATAAAACAAGACGTTCATCATGCGACCACGTACAAATACGAGCAATCATTCACGCTTCGTAGACCGTATTAATACAAAAGTGGATAAAGGTGAAGAGAAACTAATAAAATAAAGGGGTCCTAGATGAACGTCTCCTTCTAGTCTCGCCTTGACTGGGTCGCTACTCCAGACCTTCATCCTCCTCGTAGTAGACGGGCTCTGGTGGTGTAAGTCAACGGGGGTGAGTACAAACGTACTCAGCAAGCCACCGAATGCAAATATAATGCAGAGTAATAACAAGGGAGATAGTGGATAATTTTGCGGAAAAGCATAATTTTAAAGCATTAAAGGTGATCAATTTATTAGTACTGAAATGTAAACATGTGTATGCATCATCATCTTCTAACTCGAGGGGTACAGTCAGCCCCACCTCGCTCAACAGTCCTTACATGCCATGAATAACTCAACCATTCAAACAATTGTAAGCTAACTACGAGTAGTCACACAACCCGCCCTTGATCGTGGGCTCGGCTTTTCGAAAAGATTAAATTACTCTGATCAGAGATGTACCACTGTACCCACAAGGCACGCACTCACCACTTACACCAAAGTGTAACGAGATGACCCATTCCACGGGAACTCGTGTCAAAACCTTCCGTATGGTTCGCCTCGACTCAACAGCACCCTCTTATAGGTTTCATATGGTGTCCCGACGCGTCGGAGCCCCACCATACCCCCCTTGAGCCTCGTCGGTACAAGTCACCCGCAGGTTGCCCCTTGCCCCCTCCACTATGGTGCATCGAGTCGGATTGTTCCATACTTCCAGTTAGGACTTACCCATTAGACTTGTGGTTGGTACGGAAGTGCATTGCAACAGATCCCGCAGACCAATCCTTATAGTGCCCCGGGTGCGACCAACCAATGACCTAGCTTGCACCCGGAACCCACCATACTTATAACATAGCCAACTCCAACAAAGTCTAGAGACAAGAATAACGGGGAAATTCATATAACAGAATCCATCTATCTACGACTCATTCTTTTATCCTATAGCAGTTGTGCCGGTACATTGGGCACTAGCTAATATAATATTTGTAGAGTGACAAGGAGTTAAGGCTCAATAAGCATGGCTTGGGTTTGCACACAAGGACGGGGATCTAATAAATATAAGTGTAGGGCTTGATGTTGGACTAATGCAATATTATCCTATGAGTTATAGAGATAATTTATTAAAACATGGGCTCAAAGATGATCAACTATTTCCACGGGAGGGTTCGATGACTTGCCTTGCTCAGCAAAGGGTGAAGGTGGAACCTCGGGATAGAACTCCGGCTCCTCGACGAACTCATAGTCTTCTCGAGACAGAAAAATAAACAATACATTCAATAAACAGATAAAAATCCACCCAATAGTTAACATACATGTTTATGGGTTTGATTATGTGAAATAAGGTTCTAATATTCTGAGGTTTGGTGAAAAACGGTAAAACTTATATTTTAAGGTTTTTCCTAATTTATTTTCTAAATTAATAATTTTAACCCTAAGGGGTTTTTATTCATTTAATTAATAAGATTATTTGGGCAATAGTAACATACTATTTTTATGGCATTAATGTGTAGAGAATAAAATGCTGAATTTAACAAAATTAAAATGGTGAAATTTGGAGTTAAAATGAACAGGTTATGAATTTTAAAAGTTTAAATCAATTTCTGGAATTTTATTTAAACTGAAAAAGGGCTCTGGTCCACGGTGAGCCAGGCTCACGGTGGAATGGGCCACTGTGCACGTGGACCGGATGAACCAGATCCGTTGGATCCAGATCTGGTGATCAAGCGCGAGGCGGGTGGCTTAAGTGAAAATGGAGGGCTGTGATTAAAACGTGCGAAGGGTTATGACGTGGACGCACCAGATTGAGTCAATGTTTTAAATTACAATCGACGGCCGAGATCGCGTGGTACCGCTTTGACCGGATCTGAGGGCCCGGATTAAATCCCGAAGGGATTTAATCTTAGCCCTCCGATCGTGATCGGACGACCAAGGGTCCGTCCGGCACGGCACAGGCGTAAGGGGGCATGTACCCCCTTCGTCTCCGGCTCCGGTGGTGACGGCGACGGCGAGGGGGCTAGGCCCTAGGTCTCGACGAATATGGAACGAGGAGACGATCGCGGTTCCAACCGTACCTGCGGTGGCGAAGATGGGCGACGGACGGCGACCGGCGTCGAGGGTAGACGGCGATGCCTTCTCGGGAGCTCGACGGCGACGGTGATCCAATGGCGTTCACGGCCAACGGAGGTGTGGCCGAGGACGGACAGTCGATGACGGTCATGATGGTGGCGACAGCTAGGGCGGAGGGGGTCCAAGGCGGCGGTGAGCGGCGGCCAGAGGTGGAACAGGGGAGGAGCTCGAAAAAAACGTGATCGGGGCGCTCTGGTGCTTCGGCTAAGGCTTAGGCGTTGTGGGCAGAGGGCGGCGACCAGAGGGGGTTTATATAGGGGGATTGCCGGCGTAAAACAGGAAGGGGACCGAGGCTTCCCATGATCTCCGGCGAGGGATTCCTAACCCACGACCATGCTACTATATACGGAAAAACGCGTCAAGTTTAGTTGGAAGGAGGTCATCGGCGGTCGGGAAAGGCGATCCGAGGCAAATCCAGGCGAACGCGGGTGGCCGGCGGTGGAAAAAAAGAAGGGGGTCACCGGATAAGGAAGGGGGGATCCCCTTCCAACGAGGAAGACGAAGCTGACAAGTGGGCTCCACCTGTCAGCGGGCGGACGAAAAAGAGAGCGCCGACAGGCGGGGCCGGGCAGTCAGAGGGAGAGGGCCATGTGAGTGAGGCTGCCAGGTGGGGCCGAGCGGGGCGCGGGCGGGAGAGGAGAGAGGGGGCGCGAGCGCCGACAGGTGGACCCCGCTTGTCAGTGACGCGAGAAGCTGTGCTGGGTTGCGCCGAGGTGATTTGGAGGTTGAGGCCCGTTTAGGATTATAAATGTTTTCTGATTAAAATAATTCCAGTAATTCATTAATTTGATTAAGGGTTGAATCTGTTGATAAAAATTTGTAAAAATTCCTGAAATTATGTTTTGGCCTCTAGTTTATCTCATAAAATTTTCAAGTTCAGATTTTGATTATTTCTCCTTGTTTGGTTTTTAACAGGGCTCTTTAGGGTTTTTCTTTAATAATAAAATACAGAAATTTTATTAATAATATTTTTATTTTATTTTATTTCTTTTTAAATATTGGGGTGTTACACAAAGGGAGGGCGGTTGAAGGCAATACTTACAATCCAAATGACCCCGCTGAGTTGTACACTAATCAGAACGCATATCAACGCCTCCAGGACTATTCAGAGATGGCGAGGGAAGTGCATGGTCCCGATTATGACCTAGCCGCACATGACATCGATGGAGAGGTGGTCATGAGGGCTGTAGGAGGCAAGAGACATGACGATATTTGATGGGCGACGATGCCATTGATACCCGTAGTACCCCCTCTCTATCTGAGGTGAGAGCTCGGAGCTCGACCTCCGGTCCGGGTATACGCCCTCGCCGAGACACATCTATGGGTCTGATTGTTGATCTACAAGTTAGTTCATTTTCATCAATCATTGAATATTTCAAATTGTTTGTTTTGAAACGTTAATGACTGTGAATTAATGGTTTGTAGGCCCAGCTAAATGAAGAAAGATCACAAAGAACCGAGTGGTAGACCCAGATGGAGGCTCGGATGCAGGCTCATATGCAGGCCCAGATGCAGCAGTGGTTTGCAAAGATGGGTGAATCTTTTTCAAGTCATATGGGTGTGCCTGGACTTCCTCAACCTGAACAATCTCCGCAAACTCCATAGAGCGGCAATGTGAGTTTCTAATATTGTTTTTGTCGTTCTTGTTATATACAATTGTGCTAACATTTTCTTTTTTTGCAGTTTCATTCATCGGTATCAGGATCAAACACGCAGCCATCTCCACACACTGGGCATATCGGTAATGCTAACTTGTGAGGCGTGATGTGAGCGAGTGAAATTGTGAGACTAACTTGTGATATTGTCATTTTGTGGTGAAATGTGAACTTGTGAGATCTTGTGAACTTGTGAATTGTCTTTATGTGGTGTCACTAATGAGATTTGTGATGAAATTTGCATTGTCGAGAAAATTGTGATGAAAATGTGAATTTGTGATGAAATGTGAGTTTTTGATGTATTTTGTGATGAAATGTGAATTTGTGATGAATTTTGTGATGAAATGTGAGTTTGTGATGTATTTTGTGATGAAATGTCAATTTGTGAGGAATTTTATGAATTTGTGTGATTTTTGTGATGAAATGTGCACTGAATAAATGAAAAAAAATATTTGCCGAGTGTGGCACTCGGCAAAGCCATCTAAAAAACACATAATCGTGCCACGTGGCACGTTTCTGTACATTTTGGGTGGCTTTGCTGAGTGCTATTTTATGTGGCACTCGGCAAAGCCCCAGCCACGTGCCACATGCCCCACAGGACACCTTCGCAGAGTGCCACGTGGGGCACTCGGCAAAGCATCTTCGGCGAAGGTCCGTTAACAGCCACCCGGCCGTCAGACGTATGGGTTTGCCGAGTGCCACGCGTGGCACTCGGCGAAGTCTATATTGCACTCGGCAAAGACTTCGCCGAGTGCCCGATAAAAAATACTCGGCGAACACCCTCGTCACCGATAAGGCGTGTGTCAAGTGGGGTTCGCCGAGTGTGGCACTCGGCAAAACCTTCGCCGAGTGGGAAATAGGCTTCGTTGAGTGCCCTAGGCACTCGACAAACACCCAGGTTCCGTAGTGAGTGTTATTTCGATCTCTCCGTTCACGTGTGCACGCACGCATGAGTGATTGATTATCAACACGGTGATTTGATGCATTTGGGGCCTCCAACATCGTGTCCCAAGCTTGGTAGGTTTTACATGTTGGATTCCAGACAGCTTCCAATGGCGTTTGTCAGCTACACGTGGGCACGTGGTCAATGTACCTCTATTGAGAAGCAATTTCTTCATGAACTGTATCTCCTTTTCCAATCTTTGAATTGGACAAGTAAACATAGCACACTTGTAGTCTTCAGTCTTCCTTCCAGATAAACCATGGTGTACATTTGATAGAAATATACAACACCACATTCTGAAAAAAAAAAAGGTAACAAGAGCACTAGAGCAGTAAGTTTCAGAAGCATGTTTACCCTTTTAACACCACTGGCCTATGATCAGAATTTGAAATTTCTAAGTAAACTGTTACCTCGAACTCCCCTTTCACTAGATTTGATGCTGCTTCTAGATTTGTAGTTCCAGCAGTGAAAGCTATCCCGGTCTTACTGTCAGCCTGTCACCTCTATGTGTAATGCTGGAAGTCTGAGTATGGTTGGCCGGTTTATTTATAATAAAGTCTGAAGATTTCATGGTCCTAGTATTTTACATGAACCAAGATTCATTATGGGAGTACTGAAAGTCGTATGCTTTTCTGGAAGTGACTTGCTCGTTAGCTTTCCAGACATGAGTCTTGGATTGTTAGGCAGATCAATGAGCGAGTGACACATTGCTTCAACAGCTTACAGGTGAACCTGTTGGATTCCAGATAGTTTTGAACGGTTCTGGTCAGCTATGTTGTAAGTTTCACTGTTGCCTTGAAGTTCCTTTTTCACTATGTCAGTGTATATTACTCATTTTACTGTGCGATTCTCTGAAGATACGAAGCATTTTTCTCATGTGTAGTTCAGTTGCAGACGAACCTCCCTGTGACTGTTGAATTCTCAGACGCTGCTGGAGTGCTGGTTGCAGTAAATAACTGAGGTGAGCTGAGAAAAACAAACGAACTAATATTACTTATATATACATATATATGACACAATTTATTATGTAATTTTATGTACATTAAATTTTAAGATGATAAGCATCCCGGACAAAGACACCCAAAACAATGCCATGATAGCAGCGGCAGCTGAAAAACAAATCTAATCTCGTGGGTCACAGCAGGAATCCAGGATTCGTCACTGTCCATCAGTCCCAGATCACAGTCACTTGCCTAGCTCGATGGCATCAGGACCAGCAACTGAACACTGGGACTACTGGTGTTCGCTCTTCACGGTCCAGCTCACACCAAGTTGGACCAACCTTGTCAACTTACAAGGCATGACTGAATTTTGTTCCTTGCATTTTCCCTGTCAAACTGATCCTTCTCACTCTCGTATGGGTCCGTTTGATTTAGAGATAAAGTGGGATGGGACAGTCACGTTTCTTGGGATGAGATTATCCCATCTCGTGTTTGGTTGCGTGGGATGATAATGTATCTGTTTTCTATTTGATTGGTGGGTTGAGAAAAATAGGACTGATAACAATTTTAAATCTATTATAACAGTTTTTGTGGGCACCACTTGTCATTATGCGAGTCCCATGTATCATACTATTATTTTTCCTATATCTCTCACACTCATCCACTCTCATCGTCGGCAGCGTTTGTCGCCGTCAATCACCGTCTGCCGTCCTCGGTCGTCATCGCCTACCCCTGTTGTCACCCCGAATCGCCGCTTGTCCTAGCTACCACCCCGAGCCGTTTCGAGTGGACAGAGCAAAATTAGGATGACTCCGTCCATTCAATTTTCATGGACGGAAGTATCTTCATTTTGAAGGAATATTCCTCGAATATTCCTCTAGTGGGATATTTCTATCCCATTTGTCCCTCAACCAAACACCATCTAATAAAACGGGCTCGTCCCATCTCATCTCACTTGGTCACTCGAACCAAACACCCGCTTAAATAGCCTAAGTAGTAATTATGATCACCAATATAATTAATAATCAGAATTAGTAATCTTCTTACTTATCTAATAATATGGATTATGTCATAATCCCTGTTATTTTAAGCTATTTTGAAAGAAGGGCCAAGTCTCAACACGTTGTGCTGACTGGTGTTTCTAGTTTAGAATTCTGGGGTTAGGTAAGCTTAAAGGAATGAACGATTTTGGGCTTTGAAGAGAGGTATGCTTATAGTCACATACAGATCTAGACAGAAAATTCGCTGGATCACACCATCGGTCCATTAGGGACGGAGCTAAAAATTCGTAACCCCCTAGAATGAATTACCTTTTCTTGGATTTTTTTTTCAAAATTTCTCAAAATTTTGTATAGTATTTTAATGAAATATTTATAGAGTTTTAGAGCTAAGCTGTGGCATAGCTCGGCCACTTGCTTAATGATTAATGATGCTTAAAGCATGATTTATCATTGTGTTAGAGGTGGAAAATATCTGATGGCATGATGTATTGAATAAACTAGAAACACCATTGAACCAAAGGATGGATGATGACATATAAGGGGGTGTTTGTTTCCTTTAACCTAAAATTTAGTCTCGTATTTTGGAGTATTAAGTGTAAACTATTTATAAAATCCATTTATAACTGGTGGATTATTCGCGAGACGAATCTAATGAGTCTAATTACACTATGACTTGACAGTGTGATGTTACAGTAAATATTTGCTAATCAGGAAGTAATTAGGTTTAATAATTTGTCTCGTTAATAATCATTTGATTCCACAATTATTTTTATAATCAGTTCACGTTTAGTCCTTCAAATTGATGTCTAAACATTCGATGTAATACAGACTAAACTTTTATCCATGAAACCAAACACTACCTAAGTCACCACAATCGCTCATGTGGTACCATTGTTCAAATTTTCAAATGTGGAACTCGTTAATCTCTAACTCTTTTTTTCCATAAAGAGAAATAGGATCGCTGATTGGCAGTATTATCGAAAACCTTGAAAGATTTAGAACATGTTTGGTATAATTTTAAGATTCATATTGTAGCAGAAAATTATATGATAGAATAAAGTTGTTAATTTTTTATTTTTACTTTAAAATAAAAACTAAACGTCTCGACTAAATAGGATTGAGTGCAGGAGCTGTCAGTGACGATATATATCAGGGAGAAGGAGAGCAGCCGACAACAATGTATATCAGTTAGCTATTAAAAATTTCTAGTTGAAACAAATATATTTTTAATTTGAGTTAGATCTGACTAGCTTAAAAAGTTTAGATCTAAGAGACAGTGTTATAAAACTCATCATTGTGAATAGCCTAACATGTAATATCTTTGTTTGATACAATATAGCGTGCATTATATTGTTTGATAAAAAAGAAAAAAATTCCACCTTGCCTAGCTAAGGTTGACAACCAATTAACAATGACGCAATATAAGAAAAACATGTTAATGATATACGGTAAAAGCCGCGATCTGTCGATAGAATATGCTTTTTCTTTATTCTTAAAGTCTAGATGATTATTCAACTTTTATATATTAGTTCGTTAATATATTATACTGAGTTTTATACTTTTATAAAAGAAAATAGAAATTTATATTAATTAGGGACATTATAGATTCTAACCGTAGGAATCTGGAATCTCCGCGAGATTGAATTTTCGTTGCGCAGATCTCCAAGTGGATCTCGCACCATCCGTCTTCCATCGCACGGTACACGCGAGCCCATACCGATCCAGCTTCGCGCCCACACATACGGATTCCCGTATTCCATGAAACCATTACGGTATTGCAATACGTAGCCGTATGCCTCTCACATCCTCGTATACTTCTTCCTTCTCTTCTCCTTTCCTTCCATTCCATTTCATTCCCCGGACCAAACCCAACCCATCACCACCGGCGCCGCCGTCGCCTCCACCCCCATTCCGCCTCGACGCCGGCGCCATGCCGGGCGCAGCGGCCCACGCGGTGGACTCACGGGGCGCCGCCCCTGCCTCCCCTGCCCCTGTGGCAGCCACGGCGGCTGCGGGAGGGTGCGAGGCGGTGCGGAAGGCGGGGCCCGTGACCATGGATCACGTGCTGCTGGCGCTGCACGAGACGGAGGAGGAGCGGGATGCGCGGATCCGCGACATGTTCGCCTTCTTCGACGTGGATGGCCGGGGGCAGCTCGACTACGCGCAGATCGAGGCCGGTCTCGCCGCGCTGCAGGTCCCCGCCGAGTGCAAGTACGCGCGGGAGCTACTCCGCGCCTGCGACCGCGACCTCGACGGCCGCGTCGGATACGACGACTTCAGGCGGTACATGGACGACAAGGAGCTCGAACTCTACCGTATCTTCCAGGCCATCGACGTCGAGCACAACGGCTGCATCCTCCCCGAGGAGCTCTGGGATGCGCTCGTCAAAGCTGGTATGTATGTAGTGGCCTCATCTCGCCTTCCGTTCGTACCGCTGCCTCTGCTGCCGCTGCCGCGGCCGCGGCCGCAATTTGATCGCCTCGTGCTGTCCTGCTCTGTGCTGTCACACGTCCCGCTGGTGTCCGTGTCCTGACGCGTTGTGTGAAATGTGGTTGCGAGTATACTATTACTTGGTTGTTGTTGAATGCTCGCCGCAATTTTGTAGCCACACAGTGCAATTTTTCTGTTGTCCTTGTTTGTTTACTCGGTGGGTATATGTGAGTTATCATGTATGGAGTCTGCAAGGGTCCCCTAAGAAACGGACAATATGCTGATACCAAATGTGCTTAATGGTCCTTGCAGGGAGCATCTGTAGTGTTGGTCATTGAGGAGTATCTACCGCCTACCGGTAGTGTTGTTCATTGAGTAGTTTGTGTGAGTAATGGAAACCCTGAGCTCTATACTTCTTGGGAGCATATGAAAAATTTCAGTTTAAATGCTATTTTTTTTTCAGTTCTCCCACAAAATTTCAGGAAGGATTGAGGCATTGAGCCTAACCGGTTAGTATGAAGTAGTGAAGTACACATGACTTTGTACCTATGAGATTTCACTATTCACCAGTGCACTGTCCATTTAGATCTTGGAAATCATTTTCCCATTATTGAATATAATTTCCTGTCAGATGTAATTAATTTCCAATTGGAACCAGTGAACCACTGGAACTGGGATTGATCAACTTAAACCACTATTACTGTTTGAGAAATGTTAAGGCATATAGTTTTCTACCATTCTACAGAAACATGGGGGTTAAATTTCCCCTTAATACGATGAAACCACTTGAGCTGTAATTTCATCGCTGTCATGTTTTGTGGGGTGAAATGTTCTTGTTGGCTGCACCTTGAAACATATATGGTCTTCATTTTTTTTCTAGAGATTCATAACAAAACAAATGGATGGTGTCATGTGGGGGAAACACTACAGCAGGAGGAAGGAAAGAGCTGGCTGTGTCCAAGTCCTGGAAGGAGAGCGCCGAGGGCCGTTGCTGGATAGGCAACAGTAGCAGGCGGCCAGGAGAGTCCAGGAGCAGCACGGCAGAGTTGGTGTTAGAATTAAATTAGGAAGCTTTTGTTAGATAATAAAGAGAGTCCTAAGTTAGGTAAATCAGGAGTCTTTTTAGTATGCAATCAGGAGTCTTTATTAGCAAATCAGAATAGGTTTAGGAGTCAGAGTAGGTTTACAAGTTTAGCAGCCTATATATAGGGCTCTAGTTTGTACCAGGGATTTAAGGAATAAAGGCTATCAATTTCCCTTCTCTCTCTAATCAAGCCGACCAGAAAAGTTCTAGCCATGTCCATCTTTCTCATCATTATTGGTTACAAAGTTCCGGTTCTACGGATCCAAACCATAACAGATGGACTAATAAATGAATTCCTATATGGTGAGTTGGTGACAAAGCAAAATGATGCAACTTATTTATTTTCTTTATAGAGGTATTAGGTATACTTCATCTAGCCTGTTCAAGTGCTCTGAAGAAATTTCTTATCATCCAATATGCTAAACATGCTATTAAAGAATTAGCCTCAAAGGAAAAAGGTGCACCCATGGTGCTAAGTCCACAAACCATTTGAGGTGCAAAAAAAACTGTATGCCAGTTCGCTGAATGCCTGTACCTATTCAAGATTTTACAGAATTAGAAGTAAGTTGTGCAATTGATACTTGTTACTAACCTTACCATCAATTCCATCCTTAGATTAAGATGCAATGTTCACGAAATATATAGCACATGGACATTCAACCTGCAAGCTAATTCTTTAATAATAAACACATCCACAGAGAAAGCTCCCACTGCTTCAACTGACAAGCGAACTTTAATAGTTTACTTAATCTTGTAGGTTATAATCACTTAAATGTATAACTGGACCATTATTTGGTCCATGAATTGGTAGAAAGGGTTGTACCATGTGTGCTTTATACTGCTTTTCACGGTGGGCAATAGCATCCCATTGAATTTTTTTTTGAGATTAGCAGGAGAGGCTCCTACTAACAATATATTAAATTTTTAAAAGGGCCAAGTCCCAAGCAAGGAAAACGGAGGGAGAGTACAGGGGGAGTTACAAGGATTCCAGCCAGCAGCAGGTAGAGATCCTGAGAGGGGGGGGGGGGGGGGGGGAGAAACGAAGAGATTGAAGCGAGAAAGTAACTAGAAAAATATTCAGCCAGGCCGAGAAGTCAGGCACTACATTATGAAAAATACATTGGTTTCTGAGCAACCAAATGGACCAAGAGGCAATTATAACAATATCCATGAAGAAGTCCTTGCCAAAGGCCCGCTTGGCCTGGATTAGCTTGGTTTCAATCGGAGTCGCAGCATCCCAACAAATGTGGAGGAAGTCCCAGCACAGACAATTGAAGGGGCACTCAAAGAAAAGGTGCATGGAGGATTCCTCCAACCCCGAGTTGCAGAGGCAGCCCATGTTATGGTCCAATGGGAGGAGATGCTTCTGGCGTAAAACCACCTTGGAGTGGATCCTATTTCTGAGTAGTAACCAGAAGAAGATCTTGAGCTTGTTAGCGCATTTGGCTTTCCAAAGCCAAGAGAAGACCGCGTGTGTCGGGACATCCTTGAACTGATGCCGATAAAATCTCCTGGAGGAATAATTGGAAGACCCTCCTGGGAGATCAGAGGCCAAATGAAAAGTATTAGTGTTCGCCAAGAGGTCTGAGAGGAGATCAAATTCCAGAAGAGCCTCCTGGGAGAGAGGGAGGTAAAAGTTATCAGCCAAGGAAGCCTGGCCAGTGAAGTGGCTAAAAGAGCAACCACCTAACTTTGAGAAGGAAAAGAGCCTTGGAAAAGCCAGCTTGAGAGGGCTAAGATGCCAACAATCATCCCAGAAGGCAACAGAAGCGCCTCTGCTAGGAAGAGGGCGAGCAATGCCCCTGAAGAGAGTGGAAAGCTTAAGGATCTCCTTCCACCAGCAGGAGCCTTTCGGGGGAGCAAGGTGGGGGGCCAAAGGAGTAGAGTGGTAGAGGCGTCAGACCAGGTGGACCCAAGGAATGTCCGCCGACGAAAAGAACTTATGAGCGTGCTTGAGGAGGAGAGCAGAGTTTTGGGTTCTGAGATTGACAACCCCAAGACCCCCTTTGTGCTTGGGCCTGCAGATAATTTTCCGAGTGACACGAGAGTGCAAGGATGTGGACGAATTGTATCCTCGCCACAGGCAATGCCGACGGGCACGATCAATATGATTAATCACCTTGGCAGGTAGTTTGAAAGTGCACATGGCGTAGGCGGGAAGCGCCGAGAAAACAAAGTTGACTAATTGGAGCTTACCGGCCATGGAGAGGCAGAGGTTAGTGCCGGAAAGGCGATGCTCAATTCTGTCCATAAGGGCGCCAAAATCTCAAAATTTAGGAGCGAGGGTGCCCAGGGGCAGACCTAGATACGTAAAAGGCAGGGATTCGAGATTGTAGCCGAAAGTGCCAGCCAAGATCCGAGCGTCCTCATCGGAAATATTAAGGGGAATGAGGCTGGATTTGTCGAAGTTGACCTTAAGACCTGAGGCAAGGGAGAAGGAGTTGATGAGAATTTTGAACCAGAAGATGTTTCTCTGATCCGCACAGAGGAAAACCATGGTATCGTCTGTATATTGGACAATTGGGAAATCATCGCTGGTAGGGTGGCAAGCCGGGGCGTTGAGGAGGCCCAAACTAGCAGCATGGTTGATGATGTGTTGAAGGAGATCCACGGCAATTACAAAGAGGAGGGGGGAGAGGGGATCCCCCTGCCTGACTCCCCGTTTGCAGTGAAAGAACTTGCCAGGGATTCCGTTGAGAAGAACCGAAGAGTGGCCAGAGGCAACGATAGCCCGCATCCAATCAAGCCATCTGCGAGGGAAGCCAAGATGTCTGAACATGAGGAGGATGACAGAATGCTCAATGGTGTCGAAGGTTTTTTCAAAATCAAGTTTGAGGATGACAGTGCTGGCCTTGGAGGATTTGCAAAGGTGGGTGTATTCGAGGGACCAGGCAAGACAATCTTGAATGGACCGGGCTTTGATAAAGCCATACTGATTTGTATGAATGACAGCGGGAATAACGGGCTGTAAACGATTTGCAAGAATTTTGGTGATAATTTTAACGCTTGTGTTAAGGAGAGAGATAGGTCTGAAATCTTTAACAAAGGAGGCATGTTGAGATTTCGCAATCAGGGCGATGTAAGAACCGTTAAGGGGCATTAAGAGGGAGGGGGTAGGGGAAGAGAAGCTGCAGCCCAAATCATAGAAATCAGATTTGATTATGGGCCAACAGGTCTTGAAGAATAAACCATTGAGGCCATCAGGCCCAGGGGCCTTGTCTGAGGGCAGATTGTGGACAACCTGGTTGAATTCATCTTCCGAGATGTCGGCGGCCAGGTGGTCCAGCCCAGAGAGTGCACAGGGACGAGCGTATGAAGATTAAAAATCATCGCCGGGTTAGAGGAAAAGCCTATTTTGCCAAGGAAGAAGTCAAGGAAGGCA
Source organism: Zizania palustris (assembly GCA_019279435.1). Classification (NCBI taxonomy): domain Eukaryota; kingdom Viridiplantae; phylum Streptophyta; class Magnoliopsida; order Poales; family Poaceae; genus Zizania; species Zizania palustris. The sequence continues at coordinate 33,050,145 of JAAALK010000080.1, forward strand.
GAGGCCTTGTCCTCCGCAGAATAGGCCCAAGTCCCCTCAGGGGTTTGAATGGCGGGAATAGTATTTTGGCGCCTACGCGCGCTGGCAGCAGCATGGAAGAACTTTGTGTTCTCATCACCCAATTTGGTCCATCTAACAGTGTAGCGCTGATGCCAATAGGTATTTTGGAGCTGAAGGAGGATAGCGATATGATTTTTGAGGATAACTCTAAAGTTCTTCTCCGGCAGGGAGAGAGGCCGGAGGTCCTCCGTATGATCCAGGAAGTGAAGGATGGCAGCAGAGTTATCAATATGAGAGTTTAAGGGACCAAGACTATTGCTCCACGCAGAAAGACGCTTTTGGAGCGCCCGAATCTTGTTTGCAATTCTGGATGTAGGGTCAGATTGAAAAGAGTTGGAATTCCAGCTTGTCGACACAATGGACAAGAAGTCAAGGAGTTTTGTCCAAAAATTTTCAAAACAAAAGTTCGAGGAACGAGGGATGGAGGTGGAGATGCGGACAAGACAAGGGCAGTCATCAGAGGCGGAATTAGGGAGGGCTGAGAAGGAGGTATTAGGAAAGGAGTCGATCCAGTGGGGTGAGGAGAGACACCAGTCCAACTGGACTAAGAGAGGGGGAGCCTACATGTTGCTCCAAGTGAAACAGCGACCATGAAGTTGAATTTCGATGAGGCCAAGAAGACTGATGGTGTTGTTGAACGTCTGCATGGTGACAAGGTTAGCTCCATGTCTATTACGGTTAGTGGGAAAATGGTACATGTTGAAGTCACCGACGAACAGCCAGTCATCCCGAGGATCGATGACCAAAGAATGAAGCCACTCAATGAAAGGAGCACTATCGCGGCAATGACAAGGACCATAGATATTGGAGAGGGTCCAAACACGGTTGTCCGAAGCACTCCGGAGGGAGACCGTAAGGTGGAAGGAGGAGCAAGAGTGTAAAGTGCTGACGAAGTGAGAGCTGTTCCAGGCCGTGAGAAGACCTCCGGATGCGCCAAGCGAAGGGCAGAAGATAAAACTATCGAATCTCTTAGGGAGGAACTTGCGAACAGAAGAATGATCAAAAGTCCCGGTTTTGGTCTCTTGGAGACAGACAATGTCGGCAATGCTCGAGTTGATGAGGTTTCTAACAACGAGACGTTTGTTGGTGGCGTTGAGCCCACGGACGTTCCAGCTAACAACACGCCAATCTCGGGTTTTAGACATAGATGGAGGGAAAAAAAGGAAGGCACAAGGTAGTTTGGCTGGACCAGAGCCGAGCTAAGGAAGGAAGTGAATCACAATCCCACAGGCTGGAGAAAAAAGAACCCTAGAAAGATAGCCCGAGGGCTAAAACAAAAGGCAGGGCGAAGCCTGCCACCATCAGGAGAATAACCGGGAATAATGTAGCAATTACAAAGGACTGAAGTACGTGAAGAAATAACACAAAAGAGCGCCACAGTCGGGCGAAGGTGAGACAAGCTAAAATAGCGGTGGTGCAATCAGGCAATCCCATAGGAAGACATCTGGAAGAAGGAGCTAAGCGTCCCTAGGCAGCGAAGCAGCACCGAGGCGGTCCTCCATGGCGTGATCATCAGAGTCACTGGACAATAGGAGGGAGTTAGTGACTTTGGACGCGTCAATGCCACAGAGGTTAATAGCAGTAAACTGAATTTTTGTGATGGATAGGGGAGGACAAGGAGAATCAGACCTTGAAATGTCAATGAACTCTTTCATGGTCGGGTGGTCGGAGAGAAGATGGCCCGTGCAGGTCGACTTGAAGCCTCTGGACTTGAGCTGGGGCCTGAGACTGCGCCGGAGCCCTTTGTCCGAGAGAGGCGTTGTGGCAGCCATGTTGCGATGCTGAGGGGTAGACGGAGGGGAGGTGGCCCTTGCCATGTTGTGCTGCCTGAGACGACGCCTGGCATAGACAAATCTGATGGGCCTGCTATCCCGAGCCAGGTGAGCCGAATGAACAGGCAAATGGATAGGCAGCACAATGTTGTTCAACTGGCTGTTATCACCATCGGGAGGTGGGAGGGATTGAGGTCGCTCAGGAAGCTGAGGGGGTTGAGGCAGCGGATCAGGCAGCTCCACAAGGTTCGCCATGGAGGAAGCGGAGGAGATACCCGAGACCGCTGCACTGTTTTGCGGCGCAGCCTTGACTAAGGCCTCATCTTCCGGGGGGTCAGCAACAGCAAGGTGCAGGAGGTCCAGAAGATCATCATGATCATCCTCCATGTCGTTGGGAAGGTTGTCGTTGTGGAAATGCGGCTGCTGCCAATGATTGGCTAGGGGACCAAACAATTGTTGGTCCACCCATTGCTGAACCCATTTGGGTTCTCATGGTTGGACAGGACCCAGAAAGGGGTGAGGGTTGCCGTTGTCGGGAGGAGGGGGAGCCTCATCTCCAGGCCATCTGTCCGCAAGATCCGATTGGAGGAGATAAACCGAGAACGTCCAGGAACGCCTGACACCATCCATCTCCCTTCCATGCTTCACCGTGATGCTCCTGGGGATGTCAAGATCGTCGTCGTACAAAACTTTGATAGGACTCGGGCAAGGCTGGGGTCTTGACTGTGCCAGAAGACAAGCTGGCCGAAGGAGGCGCATATTTGCTGTATGAAATCTAGGGTTTTGAGGTCCAATGGAAACCCTAGAAACATAAGCCATCTAGCGTGGGCGAAAGTAGCCATCCGGCAGTTAATAGCTTCATTGTGCTTGACGAAGCGCATGAGGCGACCCAGGACGAAAATAGGCGGGGAGTTGACGAGGAAATCCCTTTCAACCAGGTTCCCGAGCTTGAAGATGCCGACCCTGAGGGGGTGAAGGCTATAGTGCTCAACCTGAAGCATGAGTTGATGAACCACTTGATGACGAATGGCGATGAGGAAGTCCATCCTCTCCTCAGGTGGGAGGTGGCCATCGGACTCCGCGATGGCGAAGCACTCGTGGCGGGGGACGATCTCGCCAGAGAGAGCGACATGGTTCCGCTGGCGACGGAGCGGACCACCATCGTCACGGAGGATCCCTCCATAAGGCACGAAAGGGAGAGGGTTCGCGGGGAAGTTTGCCATGGTCGCCGGGGGAGTGGAGGTGGAGCAAGGTGGACGAAGGAGAGGAACAATGGCCAAAGACGGAGGAGACGAGGGGGGGGGGCAAGGCGGGGCGGGCGTCTTTCCAACTTCCGAGGCAAACCACCGGGGGCCGACTGCAAAAAGGCCCTAGGAGAAGAAGGAATAACATCCAGGACCAGAGGAGAGAGAGGGGAAGGAGGAGGGATGGAGGAGGAGGGCGACGCAAACAACGGGGGGCTGTCTTGAAAATTCCACTAATGTGGGCAATTAATGCAAGGAGACGGGGGGGGTGCAATCAGCGTCAGTCGAGAGCACTGTAACTGAGGCGAACCGTGGAAGGCCAATGGCCAGATCACCTTTCAGGCGGGTGAAGATACGGTCTAGAGAGATGGAGTCCTATCGGGGGGTAGGGGTGATCGAGAGGCCTATGGGAGGAGGTCGCCGGGGGCCAAGGGGGACAAGGTCGAGGCAAGGAGGGGGGCGGGAAAACACCCGAGGATGGAAGGCTTGGAAGCGTTAAGTTTGAAAATAGCTCTGGCAGAAAGAGAGCCGGGACGGCGGAGTCCGGAGGGGCCACGACGGGAAGGGGCAGACAGGCGGACGAAACAAGGGGGCATCGAAAAGAACCCACGATAACGAACGAAGAACCAGACGACGGCAGGGGGCGATCGACTGGAAAGACAATGATGATGTCTGAGAAGGAAACCTTTTTGACGGGCTTGGAACTAAGCGGACGCTGGGGCGGCGAAAGATGCCGGCGATCAGGCGAAGGAAGATGAGTAAAATGATGTCGACGAGCAGGGATCCAATGTCTGTCTTCTTCCGAAAGCCAACGCGGGACTTCCAAGGCCCAGTTTGGGCCGCCATCTCGCCAAAGGTGGAAGAACACGTCAAAGTGATTAGTTGTGATCCTCCGAAGACGAACTACAGAAAGGCCGATGGCCTTGGAACTGACAGAGAAGCGAAAATGCCTATCTTGCAACCAACCAACGTGAAAGCCAGTAGGAGATCCACCGAGGCAAGCGTGGAGAGCAAGGCTAACAGAATCCATCGTGAGTCGAAAAGTATAACGCCGGAAGACAGCCAAGAGAAGGAAGGAATCGACTGGGGAGGACGAGGGATGATGAACCGGGAGAGAGAACTGCGACAACATGGATCGTTGAAAAAGGGCGCCCTTGGAAAAATCCCAAGAGGAGACTAAGTCCCGGAGGGCAGGGTCCGCATCGAGCTCCACCAGAGGGAAGAGAGGACCCATGGCAGATGGGGAGGGGGGGAGGAGGAGAAGAACGAAAGCGAAAGCGAAAGCCGACAGGGAGGCAAGAGGGGCACGAGGGACACTGACCTGGTCGGAGGAGTCATGGTCCGCGAGGCGAGGAAGGACGGCGGCGGGGAGCCGCCTCTGCCACCAGTGACGCCAGAGGAGCCATCGTGAACCCCAGTCCAGTTACACTTGTGGCACCTATTGCCTAGGCATCAGACCATTGAAAACAACATGCAGTCCTATTGAATTGGTATGGTCTGCTGGTGCAGATCAGTGCAAGTCTCTTGACCTCTTCTAATTGATATTAGATAATACAAGTGTATGACTGTCGGCAAACCATCAATAACCATCAGATTAAACAGAGCAACTATTGTATTTGCCACCAGTTGCATGCCTTTCATGTCAGATGTTCATCCATCAGATGTAAGTGTTGAAGCACATATAATCAATCCTACTGATACATTGCATGGCCCTAAATTCTCTCTTGTCAAGCAGTTCCACATTTTCACAGAAGCTGATTGTAAAATTGCTAATGGTGTCATCAGTTTAACATGCTTTATCCTGCACTTTTAGTCCATGCTACTGCATGACAATACAGACCATAATTGCTGTGTACCATATCAAGTTCCATATTTTTTATTAGAGTCACTGCACTAATCTGCTTCCAGAATCCAGCCAATATATCAAACATGCTCATTTTTTGCCTGATTAATATTGGGTTTTATGCTTCATTAATTTGGTAATTTGAATTTCTGAGAGCAAAATAGAGCCTCAACACTGTCAATTTCTTGTTATATATTAGGTTGTCACAAATTCCATAAACTTGAGGCAGTTTAGACTGTAAGCCCGTTAGTTATCTGCCTCATTCCTTGCATCATTTGAGGGTGTGATCATACAATTTTCACCCATTGTCAGTATTAATTGTTCAATACTGAATCCATTGATGCTACATCTTATAGACCCATAACTATGTATCCCATACTAAGACTTCCATAGTATAGGAAACAAAATCAAGTGCCCCAGATGAAGTTTTAAGCCTTCTCACTTGATAAACCTCCCTTCAAGGAGGTGGCTGAAGTATCTTCCAACCAAGTGGGCTCAAACTTTACCTTTGCTTAATTAGTGAAACATGCCTATAGTAAGTACCATGTTTTTTTTAACTGCTAGCATGGGTGGAAAGAATTCAATTTATAGGTAATCATAGTTGGCCAATGCCTAATGCATTGCTTGAGTGGAATCCATTATGGCGAATTTAGGTCAGTGTTCTAAAAATCGGGATTAGGCGGGCGCCTAGGCGGGATTAGGCGCTGGGCGTCACTCCAGCGCCGCGCGGAGCCTCCAGGCGGCGAGCTGGGCGGCCCAGGCGCCTAGGCGGTCAACAGCGGCGCTGGGCGGTTGACCGCGGCTCTAGGCGGCGCCTGGGCGGCGTGGCGCGATGGCGTCGCGGCCAGATCCGGCGACCGGCGACGAGCGGCGCGCGCAGCGGCCAGATCCGGCGGCGTGGCGCGATGGCGTCGCGGCCAGATCCGACGACCGGCGGCGCTGCGCGCTGCGGCCAGATCCGACCTCCGTGCTCCGTCCCCCGGTCCAGCGCATCGAGCATTCGAGCTCCGGTCGAGCCGCCGAGGCCGCGACGCCGCGCTCCAGCAGCAGCAGTCTCAATGGCGATCCGGCTCGGTGCAGAGCAAAGAAGGCCTGCCGCAGCCGGAGGGGGAAGAAAGAGGAGGGAAGAGAGAGGAGGGGAAGAGAACGCCTAGGACTGAGAGGAGAGAAGTGAAGAAAGCCGGTTGGACTGCGGGAAAGGAGAAGAAAAGGACTTCTTGGTCCAAGAAAAAACGCCTCGGGACTAGTATTTGACACATGGGGAGCAGTGATTGACTCTTGGAACAGGAAAGACCTTTGGGAAAACACTGTGAACCAGCCCTCTGAACAGGAACTGGAACTGAAGAGGCACAGACCTAGGCGCCGCCTAGGCGCCGCCTAGGCGGCTCTAGGCGCTAGTCGCCAGGTCGCCTCCCGACTAGCGCCTAGCGCCTACTCGAACACTGATTTAGGTAGACATTATACTTATGAGTTGTGTTGAATTGTTGATTTAACTTGACTTGAGAACCAATAATGGTAAAACTGGCATCTCAGCTATACCTTCTTGGGCCAAAGTCTGACATGGATGATTTTAGGGATAGAATACTTCTCAGGAGCATCATCAAGGAAAGATTGAATGTGTGGTAGTGAAACTGTGAAAATATTTATTCTGGGAAATTCTTTTTGTGTTAAAGATTTGATTAAGCTGGTTTTACTTTGAAGCATATTACAGAGTAATTCATATTAAACTGTTAAACGCTATCATCTTAACTTCATTTTTACCACATATTCTTATTCTCTGGTATCACCTAATTTCAAGTTGTCAACTAGTTCTTTTATTATGGACCTGATGAAACTTGCAGGAAAGCACACCGATCATACTTTGCATTATATAGCTATATGCCTATATCTGATAGTTTATCAAATTTGTGAAAAGGATGTTTTTTACCGTTTGTCAAGTTGAAAAAATCAAAAAAGCATCTCAATACCTTGCATCTTTTTGCTTCCTTGGTTCTGCTTTGCATTAAGTTGTGAATATATTTATAATTGGGCTATTTAGAGATTTTAATGTTTTATATCCTTAATATATCTTACAAGCAACGTCAGCTTGTTGTTTGCAGGTATAGAGATTGGTGATGAGGAGCTTGCACGATTTGTTGAGCATGTAGACAAGGACAACAATGGAATTATTACTTTCGAAGAATGGAGGGACTTTCTTTTGCTATATCCTAATGAAGTAACCATTGAGAATATTTATCATCACTGGGAAAGAGTCTGTCTTGTAGATATAGGCGAACAAGCGGTTATACCAGAAGGCATAAGTAAGCATGTCAATGCAAGTAAATATCTGATTGCAGGAGGGATTGCAGGTGCAGTATCTCGTACTGCAACTGCACCTCTTGATCGCATTAAAGTGATCATGCAAGTACAGACTACACGGACTACAGTCTTGCATTCAATTAAGGATATATGGGCTCAGGGTGGTCTATTGTCATTTTTAGAGGGAATGGATTGAATGTTGTGAAAGTTGCTCCAGAAAGTGCAATAAGATTTTATGCCTATGAAATGCTAAAAGAATATATTATGAAGAGGAAAGGAGAAAACAAGAATGAAATTGGTGCTTCCGATCGTCTTGTGGCTGGTGGTTTGGCTGGTGCAGTAGCACAAACAGCAATTTATCCTGTAGATTTAGTGAAGACTCGGCTGCAAACTTATTCAGGTGTGGGTGGTAAAGTACCTAGTCTTGGTGCATTATCAAGGGATATATGGGTGCATGAAGGTCCTCGAGCATTCTATAGAGGTCTTGTTCCATCTTTGCTTGGTATTGTCCCTTATGCTGGAATTGATCTTGCTGTGTATGAGACATTGAAAGATGTGTCCAAGACATATATCCTGAAGGACAGTGGTGAGCTCCCATTCATAAACCATTGGTCTTACCTACCTTGTTTTCAACTCTGTTTCTTGATTCTTTGAATATTACTATGATCGTGTAGATCCTGGTCCTCTAGTACAACTGGGCTGTGGGACTATCTCAGGGGCTTTGGGGGCAACATGTGTTTATCCTTTACAGGTTATCAGAACAAGGTAAGAATGTGATAATTGTACAGAAAGGAAACAAGCACACAGCCACACACTCTCTCAACAGTATTTTTAATATTTGTAGACTGCAAGCTCAACAAGCCAATTCAGAGTCTGCATATAAAGGAATGTCTGATGTATTCTGGAGAACACTACAGCATGAGGGTGTTTCTGGATTCTACAAAGGAATCCTACCAAATCTTCTTAAAGTGGTGCCTGCTGCAAGTATTACCTACCTAGTGTATGAGGCAATGAAGAAAAATCTCTCCCTTGATTAATCTCTGGAGCTGTTTTGCAAATCAGTCATTATTGACATGGCTGACTGTAGAGATAATGACAATACATGGATTTACTGGTTTAGTAGCTACTTTTTTGAAGTGAAAGGCAGCACCTTTAGGATGGGAATCTACGGTGGCATTTCTCTTAATTTTCATTTGCCAGAAATGAAGTGATACCTATGGCCTATGGAATCATTGAGACACCCTTGCTTACTGGTACAATTCCTATCCGTCACATTATATCATGGCAGTATTACTTGACAAGCCCATCTGCGCTTCATAAACATTTCTTGGTGCATACATAACTATCTTTAGGCTGCGGTACTATTCGGAGTGAATATTTTTTTAATTAAATTTTGGGAGTGAAATGTGAATAACATAGATTATGTTGTCAGCCAGAGGTCATTTTTGTAGACTAGAGCTATTAATGTTAATTAAGAGTTAACTTATATAACTATGCACAAACAGCAGGCTTGTAACACTGATCATTTTATCATTGTTTTGTGGAAAGAGTCAACATAACCCCCTCAACTATTGGACTCTAGATACTTAAAACCCTCAACTATGAAACCAGGTATTCTATCCCCTTAAGTATTAAAAACCATTTAAATAACCACCTAGAGCAATTTAGTATATTATTTAGTTAACTTGCAGGATATTCAGAAAGAGGGATATGGACCAGTGTAAGTTGTGTGTAAATTCTAATGGCTAAAGTCAGATTGAATTTGACATTTTGACTAATACTAGGTTTAGAATCAAATATATTTGTAGGATCGCATGTGGAAAATATGGGAGAGATTAGATTGATTCTTTCTTGCTTTTCAATTGAGTGAGATTACAAGGCTTGATTGCTTGATGTTTATATGTCTATATTCAATTCAATCTATCTAGCTCCAAAGTTATTCTTAGATGTGATGCCCTTGCCCTTGGAGGCTCCTTGTCTTCACCTTATATAGTCGGGAGCCAAGGTTATTTTAATGGAGTCAGTTAAGGCATCCCTAAAGAATAGGATTCTATTCGGTGATCTATAGGATTCTATCTCCAACCAAATCTTTAAACTATTGCTATACAGATATAACTGGGTTCCGTTCCCATGACACTATGTAATTTGATGAAATGAAGCATTGTTAGCTCTGACTGCTTGCAGTCCAATTAGCCTCTGAGATTTGTGGTGTCTGTTTTGTGTCCTTGAAGGGTTCCTTCTATTGTATGTTCCGGTCATTGGTATGTATGATGTGTAGGGGAGATGTATATGTCATGGGTTGAACCTATGATAAGGTAAACACCGCCGGGAGGATAGCTGGGCAGCATCTGCTGTTCGGGATGAGAGGTAGGCTTAGGTTGGGGAGACAAACATTAAATGAGAAATAGAGAACTAGATAAGAGATTAGACTTCTTTCTTCTTATTCCTTGATTACTTGATCAATACAACCTTATTTATAGAGACTTTAAGACCTAACCGAATAACTAACTGAATCTATTATGACTTAACTGAATCTATTCAGGGTTCGCAAATGCGGTAGAAAGCGTCCGCTGCAGCGTGCTTTTGCGCCATGCGCTGTGCCTCCGCTGCGCTTAGGGGCTAAGCGCCATATTTAGCGCTGGCTGCAGCCGCCGCCCTCTGCCCTCGCCGCTGCAGCCGCCGCCCTTGTTGGCTCCCGCTACAGCTGCCACCCATGCTGGCTCCCGCTGCAGCCGCCGCCCTCGTTGGCTCCCGCTGCAGTCGCCGCCCTCGAGGGAAAGGAGAGCTGTCAGCCGGTGTATCTGCTCAACAGCGGCAGCGGCAGATCTGCTCTGTGGTGGTGGCGAAGGCATGTGGATAGGAGGGAGAAGAGAGAGAAGCACATTGGGCGTCTGCTCCCAGGAAAAGTGAAAGAAGAGAGGAAAGAGAGGGAAAAGTGAAGAAGAGAGGAGAAAAGTAAAGTACTCTGAGCCAACCAATCATGTGCTGCCAGCTCACAGTTGCTACTGTTAAGAGTACTGCTGTAGTACTACTGCAGTACTACTATTTGAAATGATACTCATATGCTGGTACACTAGAACATATATCAAATTGAGTAGCACATGTAAGCTATTGGCAAAAAATTGTATGAGACATGTAAGTTGTTGCAGCAAATTTGTCTTTTTGTTGACTAAGTCAATAACGCTTAAGCACTGCTTAATCACGCATAAAACGCCTAAGCGCTATGCAGTAGGCCACCGCACACATAGCGCATAACGCTTTTTCTAACCTTGAATCTATTATGACTCTAGTACTCTATCCATTAATAAACTTGGACTCCTAACCAAATAACTAACCAAATCTATTATAATTCTAAGACTCTTTGTCCATTAACAAGCTTGGACTCTAACCATACCTAGACTCTATTTTGTCACGTTGCTACAGTACCCGCGTGGTACTGTTCACGTGGGTGGGCCCGGGCCTGGCAGCCCTAGCCCACATCCCATAACACTACATCCCTTCTTTTGAGCAGCTCGTTCTCGAGCAGTAGTATGATCTCAAACTTGACTCGACGCTTGACACAAATAAGACTCAAGCCTTTTACATCTCGGCTTAATACATTATTGAAGACTCAAAAACAAATCTAGGACTATTATGGGTCGTGACACCCTCTTCTAGCTTGATGTGGATCTTCTTCTCGACACCATAGGCATCAAACACTTGATGAAGTACCTCCTTGGTAGCTAGGTAGAGTAGACAGGCGCACCATAGCATGATGAACAACTTACATAGCTTAATCAGCACCGAAAGCCATGGTGAGTGGCTCTATACCAAGTTGTCATGGGTTGAACCTGTTGAAAGTAATCCTTGGGTGCTAAATTTATGGTTTCCTAGTTTATGTCTTTCCATAATGGCTTAGTCTATATTTGGTAGTCTATCCTGAGATAATAAAGGGCCTAAATAAGAGCCTGCTATGTATCAGAGCATTGCCATGTATTGAGAAGCTATATAATCTAAAGAAAGGAATCATGGCTGATTGCCAAAGTTTGCCCAAAATCATTCTGTCACATGTTTTTGTTCGGTTCCTGTTTGGCCCGGTTACTCGCCGGCGAGTTCCCGACAGTTGGTATCAGAGTCGGTTTGCGGACCGAGGAGGCCGATGGAAGATCAGGCGACAACCAGTTCGGGCTCCACCAACAACAGCGTTGTTGTCTAAAGGGTGATCCGTGAGGTGGGCGGCGGGAGTAGCTACCTCGTCCTCACCAAGACCAATTACTCCGAATGGGCGCTGCTGATGAAGGTGAAGCTGAAAGCGAGGGCACTTTGGCACGTCGTCGAGCAGGGCGGTGTCGACGTGCAGGAGGAGATGATGGCACTTGACGCTCTCTGTAGCGCGGTGCCACCGGAGATGGTGTCCTCCATTGCCGACAAGGACACGACAAAGGAGGCCTGGAAGACCATCTCGGAGATGCGGGTCGACAACGACCGCGTGAAGAAGTCTGCTGCGGTTCAACTGCGGCGGAAGTTCGACTTGGCGACGTTCAACGATGGTGAGACCATTGAAGACTTCGCGTTGCGCCTCAACGGAATGGCGACGACGCTCGCCACCCTCGATGCGGGAATCGAGGAAAGCAAGATCGTGGAGAAGATCGTTTGCAGCGTTCCACCAAGATTCAATCAGATCGTGCTCGCCATCACCACACTCCTTGACGTGTCGACCCTCACCGTCTCGGATCTAGTGGGCGGTTGAAGGCAGCCGAGGAGACCTTCGAGGATGCTCCGGGATCGCTGCAGCACGAACGGTGGCTCTACCTCACGGAGGAGGAATGGGTTGCCCGACAAAGGAAGAAGGAGGCGGAGAACCACTTCGGCGGAGGCTTGGGGGGTGGACGCCAAGGAGGACGACGTGGGCTCGGCCGTGGGCGCGGCGGCCGTGGCCTACCGTTCAACAAGGGTGGAGACGAGTGCAGGAGGTGCAGTAAGATGGGTCATTGGGCTCGCGAGTGTCGCTCGAAGCCCAAGAAGGAGCAGGCCCATGCGGTCAAGGAGGAGGAGGAGGCTTCTCTCCTCGTCGCCAGGGCCTCACCGACGGTCATCAGCCCCGTCGCCAGCACAAAGCCGGCCGAGTCATCGGCGGCTCCACCACAAAGGGTCGGCCTGCCAATGCAACTGGCGGGGCAGGCACAGTGCGGAGGCTTGGAGGAGCCTCAGGTGGAGATCCGGGAAGAGAGGGTCTTCACCCAGCTCGGAGAAGAGGTGGAGAATGAAGCGAAGGCGTGGATTCTGGACACTGGGGCAACAAATCACATGTCCGGGTCCAGGGTCGCATTCTCAAAGCTGAACACGGTGGTGCTAGGCACTGTTCGGTTCGGTGACGACTCGGTGGCTCGGATTGAGGGCCGTGGGATGGTCTCATTCGTGTGCCGGAATGGAGATCATCGATTCTTCGCCGGAGTCTACTACATACCCCGATTGACCTCGAACATCATGAGCATCGGGCAGCTTGATGAAGAGGGGTACCGCGTCAAAATAGAAGCCGGCACAATGAGGATCCACGAGCCCGGTGGCAAGTTGCTAGCAAAGGTGTCGCGAGCAGAAGATCGGTTGTACATGCTCCACATCAAGATAGCACCACCAGTCTGCCTGGCGGTGCGAGGAGGAGATGATGAGGTGGTGTGGCGGTGGCATGAGCGATTCGACCATGTCAACATGGCTGCAATGAGGAAGCTGGCTCGGGAGGAGCTGGTTCGAGGGCTACCGGAGATCGGCCACGTAGAGAGGGTGTGCGAAGCTTGCCAAGTGGGTAAGCAGAGGCGCACCTCCTTCCCCACGCAGGCAGAGTTCAGGGTGAAGAAGCTCCTGGAGTTGGTGCATGGGGATCTGTGCGACCCCATCACGCCTGCAACACCAAGGGGGAATAAATATTTCTTACTGTTGGTGGATGATTTGAGCAGGTACATGTGGGTAGCCGCGATTCCTTCAAGGATCGTGCAGCGGCTGCCATCATGGAGATTCAGGCGCGAGCAGAAGGAGAGTCGGGAGTCAAGTTGAAGGCTCTCCAAACTGATCGAGGTGGTGAGTTCACCTCGGTCGAGTTTGCGGAGTACTGCACAGCGGATGGCGCCATCCGGCAACTCACGACGCCATATAGCCCACAACAGAACGACGTGGTTGAACGCCGAAATGGGACGGTTGTGGCAGCCGCAAGGAGCATGCTCAAGGCGAAAGGTCTCCCCGGATGGTTCTAGGGTGAAGCGGTAAGCACGACTGTTTATGTGCTGAACAGGTGCCCAACAAAGAGCGTGGAAGGGAAGACGCCATTTGAGGCTTGGTACGGGAAGAAGCCGGCCGTACACCATCTCAAGACATTCGGTTGCATCGTCTATGTCCGCAACACCAAGCCTCACTTGAAGAAGTTGGAGGATCGAGGTCGCAAGATGATCTTCGTCGGGTATGAGAGGGGAACAAAGGCTTATCGGGCCTACGATCCTATCTCCAAGAGTGTCCATGTGACACGGGATGTGGTCTTCGATGAGCAGGCTCGTGGGATTGGAGCATGGTGGCCGACTCCAACATGGTGAATAACAACGACGGCGTCTTCACGGTGGAGTACACCATCGCCGGACAGGGCATACCAGCGGGTGAGGGTGTTGGTGGGGGGCATGGAGCAGCCCCTCCGGACACCGAATAGACTCCCCCACCCTCGCCGCTTGCATCGGAGGCAAGGACGCCGGGAGGATCCAAAGGGGGGGAGATAGTGGAGTTTGTATCTCCCCCCTCAGGTGTTGACGATGACGACCTCGATGCTTGCTACGATGAGGGTGAACAACTCCGGTTCAGGAAGATGGATAACATCCTTGGGCCGACATCTCCACCAGGTTTTGTGCCAAGAGTGTTGGAGGAGCTGCACGTCGTAAGCTCAGATGAGCCCACATCCTTCAGTGAAGCCGAACACAGTCCTAGCTGGAGGAAGGCCATGAGAGAGGAGATGGAGTCCATAGAAGAAAACAGGACATGGTTTCTTGCTGATCTTCCTCCTGGGAGGAGGGCGATTGGCTTGAAATGGGTCTTCAAGGTGAAAAGAGATTAACATGGAGCCATATCCAAGTACAAGGCACGGTTGGTGGTAAAAGGGTATGCTCAAAGGCATGGTATTGACTATGATGAGGTGTTTGCCCTAGTGGCACGACTGGACTCAGTCCGCTTGCTCATTGCCCTTGCAGCAAGTGAAGGATGGGAGGTGCACCGCATGGATGTCAAATCGACATTCTTAAATGGAGATCTTCAAGAGGAGGTCTATGTGGAACAGCCGGCTGGTTTTGTGGTGGCTGGCCAGGAGCACAAGGTGCTCAAGCTGCGGAAGGCCCTGTACGGACTGCACCAAGCACTCCGGGCTTGGAATGAGAAGTTGGACAGCACGCTGCTGTCTTTTGGGTTTAGGAGGAGCCCCTCAGAACATGCTATCTATATCAGAAAGAAGAGCGACATACAATTGGTGGTTGGAGTGTATGTCGATGATCTGGTGATCACGGGAGCTAGCAGAAGTGACATCCAGAAGTTCAAAGGGGAGATGGCAGCAGCTTTCAAGATAAGTGACCTTGGGTTACTCCACTACTACCTCGGTATTGAAGTTAAGCAAAAAAAGGATGGTATTTCACTTAGTCAAGGTGCCTATGCTGTCAAGATTTTGGAGAAAAGTGGAATGGCAGGTTGTAATCCCTGCCAAGTGCCCATGGAGACAAAGCTGAAACTCAGCAAGCTCAGTTCAGAACCCCCTGTAGCCGACGCCACAGCCTACAGGAGCATCGTTGGGAGTCTGCGGTATTTGGTAAATACCCGCCCAGATTTGGCCTTTGCTGTTGGGTATGTGAGTCGCTTTCTGGAAGACCCAAGAGAAGACCATTTGGTGGCTGTGAAACATATTCTGCGCTACATTGAAGGAACCAAGACTTGGGGAGTTTGGTTCGGCAGGAAAAAGGCAGAGGAAGTGAGCTTGATAGGTTTCAGTGATAGTGACTATGCCGGTGATGTTGATACAAGGAAGAGTACAACCGGGGTGATATTCTTTCTCAATGAGAGTCCAATCACATGGCAGTCGACTAAACAGAAGGTTGTAGCTCAATCAACCTGCGAAGCTGAGTACATTGCAGCAGCAAATGCAACTTGTCAAGCACTATGGCTGGCTAGGGTGCTTGCGGAGGTCCAAGGATTAGAACCTAAAGCTCCAATTTTGAGGGTTGACAATAAGTCAGCCATTTCATTGATTAAAAACCCCGTTCTTCATGGTCAAAGCAAGCATATTGAGGTAAATACCACCTGGTCAGGGAGTCTGTTGAAGCAGGTTTGATCAAAGTGGACTACATAAAGAGTGAAGATCAGCTGGGGGATATATTGACTAAGCCACTCGGCAAGATCAGGTTCTGTGAGCTGAGGTCGAAGATTGGGCCCATTGATACTGGAGATTTGCACCACAAGGCTTAGGAGGAGATTGTGGAAAGTAATCCTTGGGTGCTAAATTTATGGTTTCCTAGTCTATGTCTTTCCATAATGGCTTAGTCTATATTTGGTAGTCTATCCTGAGATAATAAAGGGCCTAAATAAGAGCCTGCTATGTATCAGAGCATTGCCATGTATTGAGAAGCTATATAATCTAAAGAAAGGAATCATGACATGATTACGATCTATTATTCTTATTCAAAATCTTTCAATCCCATGTAGGTTAGGGTAGGCTAAAGTTTAAATCCAAGTCTGGGTTTCATCTCTAATGTTTTCCATTGGCTCAACAAGCCAAACACAACCTTTTAGGGAAAAGGAATCCTCCGTCCTTTAGCAGGGCTTAGGACTTCTCATAACATGATTATGATCTATGTTGCCAGTAATTGTCATTTAAGATCCAGATTATCTATGTTACCTAGTTATCACTATTGTCTATTTGGATTCCCCTGAGCTTGGTTACAATTACATGGTCTAATTCATGACAATTACTGAACTGAATAATTTATTCAGTTATTTAAACTTCGTACTCATTTTCTGCTAAATACTCTTGGTTCAAACTAATTCTTCGTCATTTTAAGTCATGACTCATTTGCTTTACTTTTGACATTTCAGTAAGGCATTGGTGGCTCCAAGTTAGCTGTTCATCGTGAATTTCTGAAGGCTTGTTTTGCCCCCTATCTTGGGGTGAGTTTTGTTAAACAAACTGTAACACAGAAGCCAGCGGGAAAAACTCTAACTTAATTTACCATTCCATGTGCTCCTGAAATTAACAGGAGCTTGACCTTTACTGACGACAAAATTGCCCTGCAGAAAGGGTGCTGGTTATACATGCCTGTATTCTCCTTGGCTACATGCCTAAATGCCTACTGTATGTAATAATCTGTCAGCATTGCAAATATAACTTCCTATTGTTACCCTGTTACATATTTACACAAATGACCCTGGTTAGTGATGTAAAGACGACAAAATACCCAGAAAGTCTATGCATATGTGCTTAGGAAAAAAAATCCCTCTTAGGGGTGTTTACATGTCAGTCATGTCTTTTGTTCCTTAAGCAAGTTGAGTTCAGTGTATGCATGCAACTGATTTTTGCATCCATACAGGTAGGTACCTCTGAAATGGAAGAGCAGCTATTGCCACAAGGTATGATCGGGCCGTTGGCAAAGACTACTGCCCCACAGTTTCAGAATTGGTATTACCAGAAGCATGTTAAAGCTTACACCTGGGGTGCTTCACCGGATGCCAATATTTTGTTCAGAGCCAAGGAGGCGTCCTGTCAGCTGCCCACGTTGTTTACCCCTTGTTATCCGTGGTCATGAGAGTCCCGTACCATTTGGTAAACTCAGAACAGCCATGTGTTGTGTGATTCTTTTACTCTCAAAACTCAAGAGGAAGCTTTTTGAAAAGAGAAGAGTTCATGCTTCACTCTCTGGGTTGTTCTGGTCTTCTTGAAGCTCTCACAGTTGAATGGAAGCTACGTTGCAAGAATGTAGAGAAATGAAATGGGTAGCCGAGGATGGTAGCTTCCTGGTGCTAACGTCCTCCACCAGTTTCGCCACTAGTACTACCATGCTTCCCAAACCACGCTAGTCGGTTACCCTGGTTCCATCTTTCGTCAGCCAGCGGTTTGTGGTAACGGGCTAGATTGATAGTAGCCATTCCTTAAACGGTTTGGAGAAGGATTTTTGTTCTTAAATGATTTGGAGAAGGATTTTTGTTCTTAAATGGTTTGGAGAATCAAACTTTGTTCTTTTGTTCTATATTTAGTGATGTTTTTTGTTACACCTTATGTGTATGATAATTGGATTTAAAAGCCATATGTTATATACTTATATAGAGCAAAAGAGTGAATATTATATAGAGCAAAAGAGTGAATATCATCCACTTTTAAGTGATATGATATCAAATCTTTCTTAAAAAACCCTGGCCATTGTCCGCATAGATGTAGAAATCGTAGTTTCTCAAGTTGTAAGTGGTCAAGGTTTGGTGATTATATACAATCATCTCAACTCATGAAAACTTGCCCAATTCTTCATGCCATCTCGATGCCTAGCTTAGGATTGTGTCAAATATGTGTTTGATTTGGTTATGATTGGATTTTGAGTTATAATTAAAGAATAGGTAGAGTCCTAGTCTAATATTGTACCTAGGGGCCATATAAATATATAGCAAACTCCTGTGCAACCAAAGGAGATAACTTAAGTGGTCGGTTTAAGCGTGCAGCGTTGCCAAGGTATGCTCGGATGCCGACGTAGATACCATTCATGGGGAGGAGCGCTCGTCATGGGCGGACCCAGTATGGAGCAAGGGGGTACACTTGTACCCCCAAATTTTTTTGCAAAAAATTGAGTATATATATATGTATGTATGTATATGTATATATAGGTATATATATATATGTACATATATATATATATATATGTGTTTAATTGGATTAAAATTTAGCCCAAAAATTTAATAGTTAGTTCAATAACCTATTTTTTCTAACCAACTAATTAATTTTATTCCTCTTCTCTCGTATCTTTCTAATAGCCAATGAATTGCACTACGCCACTACGTACTGCTGAAAAAGTATTATGCTTTTCATATAATTCTATTACAGTTTTTAGAACTTTTAAATAAGTTCCTAAAAAAATAAGGAATTCTCTTATTATATGATAATCTATGATGTAATCTTCTATGATTTTTTATAAAGGTGCCACAAATTTGTTTATATGGATTTGATCTCCGTGATAACTGTGAAAGTGGTCTGCATGAGTGTGTTGAGCCTTTAAATATAAGTAAATTTGACTATCCTTTATAGAAGATATTTTGTTAGTACCATTCAATGTAATTTGTCGAGCACACTCACTACCATAAGGTGTAGACCACCACCTTGGTGGTTGGCATGGCAGTCAAGGTGACGTCTCTTAACTGCTTCACTGTCTAGATGGAAGAAGTTATATTTTTCTTCTATTTTATCATTATTCACTAGAAATTTTTGATATAAATTATTTTGATATATTAATTTAGTTTATTGTTATTTTCAAGCTAATTTTTAGTATATTATACGTGTGATTTATAGTTTATTTAATTTTGTACCCCCAGAGTAGAAACCCTAGGTCCGCCACTGGCGCTCGTAGTCATGTCCCGGAGTTGTAGGTCATATGGACTGAACTCCGTTACCAAAATATTGTGTCTCGGTGTTGTCTCTTCGTTATGATCTTCTCATGGCATCTCTTTAATCTTGTTGATTCCGCTGTGTTAGGCCATACATGCCTGATTTTCGTAACAAGTGGTATAAGAGCCAGAGATTGAGAAGATATGGGAGGTGTGATGATGTTCCATATTGCATTGGATTGCATGTGGCGCAGGATGATGGAGCATGCTGACGATCGACGAGTCAATCAGTGGGGTTGGAGCACTTTGAGCAGGTAGCTCGAACCGTCCAATTGTGAAATCATGTGATGGAAAATTGGTTTATATTGAAATTAGCTTGCAAAGTGATTAGCGTAATAGCATGAATCATATATTTTTTGTGAGTGGTGTGCGTTGACTAATCTTGGGTCAAGTCGTAGACTTGTGCTCGTACACGGTTTCGTGTGGTTGTTCAAGCGCAGGTGATGGTTGATGCGGAACATGGTCGGTGACGGACTGGAACTAAGGTTCATGAGGAACTAAGGGGGCATTTGGTTGCCTATATAAGGCTCAGCCTAGGTCACGTGATGCAAGATTTGTTTGTTTGGTTGCCTGCATGAGTTGCTCAGCTTGGCTCACTAGGTGCAAAAGCTGATTCTCAACATGGCTCTATAGAAACGGATTTCAAATCTGTTTCTGCTTGGCCAGACTCGCTGGATGCGAGCAATTAAGTAACTAATGATGTTGTTAGTACACAATTAATACATATTAAATGATAACAATATATTTTAAATAATATTAAGGGCTATTATATGGATTAACAATTATAACAAAAATTGTACGTAATAAATACCATGATGACTCATTATTTATTAATTTTTATCTCATGCAATGTATCCACATGCGAGCAACCAAACACCATCTCACTTTGATCGGGTTAAACAAGTGCAGACAACCAAACAAACATATATTGTATATATTGAGCCTGTCTGTAACGCCCCGAAATTTCGCAATTTCGAGTCTATTGAATTTATTTAAGAAAATCAACGTACAAAATGTTCATCAAGCGACAATGTCTTACGATAAACAAAATATAGCTCAGAGGCTATTTTATTACATTCAAAATAATCTAACAAACTGAAAGACTACAAAACGATGGACATCTTGCTCCTAGAATCATGCCTTGACTAGGACAGATTACTCTAGACCTTCTTCTTCAACAAACTCAGCATCTAAAAAGGGGTTATTCAACAAGGATGAGTACAAAACGTACTCAACAGGACACCGAATGCATTTTAGTAGTTAAGCATTTATGGTGAATAGGTTTAATGAATAGAAAGTAAATGATATGATAAACCATTCACTACTTTGAGTAGCACAACTATACTCAATCGCACAACAGTCCTTAGAAAACTAGTAAGCATTCACATTCATGTTATTTAGAGTAACTACAGAGAACATCACTTAGCTCACCCATAACCGTAGGCACGAGTTTTCAAAAATATTGAACTCTAATCAGAGGTGTACAAATTTACGCACAATGCAAGAATTCAGCAGATCTTTACCAAATTCTTGACAAAACCCTTTGACATAGATCGTCTCAGCGGAAGGACAACCACACTAGGTTTTGCCGATGCTCCAACGCTTGGATTACGTAGACCCCTTTTGTGCCATTGTGTCATAGTCAATAAAAAGGAATAAGTCGTCCTTTCTTCTCAACTCACTTGACCTGCCGCTCGGTGCATCCTGCTGAACCGACCTATACGCCAGGTTAGGCCTTACCGACTAGACTTGTGGCTTGTATGGAAATGCTTTGCAACAGATACCACAAATCGGTCCTTATAGTGCCTCGAGTGCTACCAACTAGCACACTCGGTTGTACCCGAAAATCCACCTTTACCATTAGCTTAGACATTTTCCAAACATTGATTCCATCTTTTAGAACCATGAGAAGAGACATATCTAGGGGCATATAGAAGAATAAAGTAGCCATTCTAGTCTACGACTCATTTGTAGCAATACTAAGCAAGTGTGTCAATACTTGGGCACTAACTAATATTGTAGTATTTAGGGTGATAAGGGAAAATGGATCAAAAGCATTGCTTGAGTTTGCACAACAAGGTCAAGGGATCTAAATAAATATAATTGTAGGTTTTAATTGGACTAATGCAATTAATTCCTATCTGTTATAACAATAACTATTTTGAAAACCTGGGTTCAATATGTTCAAGGCAGGGGGTGACATGCCTAGATCAACAAAGGACGAAGACAGCTCCACGATAAAAGACTCGGACTCCTCGACATCTTCAAACTCTAAAAACAAGCAAAACAAGGAAAACACAATTAAAAAGAGGAAAATAAACAGTACAATTCATGAAATTAAACTAGTTCATGTTGTAGAGAAAATTTTAATGGAATTTGAATGGATGAATTTATAGTTAGGATGTGAAAGATATGAATTTTTGAAGTTTGAATCAATTCTGGAATTATTTTTTATCTGAAAAATAGGAAACATCCACGGTGAACTCGCGCACGTGCACTGTGGACCGGGCGACAGAGGGCCTTCGGATCCTGATCGGACGACGCAGGGCGATGTAGGAGGCTTAAGTGATGATCAATGACCAGGATTAAAACGTAGCGAACCGGTACGATGGACGCATAAGAACGAGCAACATCATAGATTTAATTAGGGCCGCGTGATCTAGATCAGATGGCCAAGGTTCGATCTAGCATGCTGACGCGTTGCCGACGACGATAGAGAACGATGGCGAGGAATTCCGGTGACGACAAGTGGCAGCTTGGCAATCCAAAGGCATGAATGGAACCAGAATATGACATAGATCACTCTGGTACCTGAGATGGTGACCGGTGATGATGGGTGGTGGTCGGCAGCAAGCTTAGGCAGAAGGGGTCCTTCGGGTCGATGACTCCGGTGAAATCTAGCGACGGGGAGGCTGAATGGGGTCGATGTCGAGGACAGGGAGGTAGTGGTGGTCACAGTGGTGCTAGCGGGGTCACCGGCGGCGAGGTGACGCTGCCGAAGCTAAAACAGAGCATCGAAGGGATTTCTATAGATCACCGGTGATGAGAAGGCAATCAGCGAAGCTAAGGGGTGGAACGGGTTCGGGGGATCGAGGCGGAGGGTTTTATAGGGGTGGCAGAGCCAGAGATCACGAACGAAGGCATTAGGGTTTGTGCGCGGTGGCGGGATTTGGGGATTCCGATGAGAGTCCAAGTTGGGGACGACGGAACTGACAAGTGGTGTCTATGGGTCAGCGACGGCAGCGAGCACACAAGGTTGGCAGGCGGGATCCACACGACATAGAGGGTGGGGCACGCGCGTGTGCAAGGGATGGCGCCGACAGGCGGGGCTCGGTTGTTAGTGAGAGGGCACGAGTGGGCTGGGCCGTGGAGAGAGATTGCAGGGAGGTGACCCAATAGGAATTTAAATTCATTTTTCAATTAAAATAATTGCTGATGTAATTTCTATGCTAGTTGCAAAAGTCTTAAAAATTTGGAAAAAAATCCTAAAATATTCTTTTGACTTGGAGAACTTAAAAAAAATCCCCAACTCAAAATGTGAATTATTTCTTAAGATTTTTAATTCCTTTCATTCTTTTCACACTTTAAATAATTATTTTCTCAATTTTTATTTTCTCAAAAATAATATTTGGAAAAAATTTAGGGTGTTATAATCCTACCCCCCTTCAAAGAATCCCATCCTCGAGATTTAGACAGAATCTCAAAATAGCTTTGGATGCTAGGCCTTCA
Organism: Zizania palustris; assembly: GCA_019279435.1. Lineage (NCBI taxonomy): Eukaryota > Viridiplantae > Streptophyta > Magnoliopsida > Poales > Poaceae > Zizania > Zizania palustris. The sequence goes on from JAAALK010000080.1 coordinate 33,072,725, forward strand.
ATTCCTCTTGCTTTTCCTAAATAGCCTCTTCTTCTAAATGATTGCTCGAGTAAACCTTGCAAAAACAAATGACTTTGCTCCTAGTGATTCTTTCCTTAGTATCGAGGATATGAACAGGCTTCTCCACGTAGGTCAGATCTTCTTGAATCTCTAACTATTGGTGGTCGATTTTCTCATCAGGTACATGAAGACACTTCTGGAGTTGTGAGACATGGACTTGTTGGGGAATGGGGATGATACGCTAGCTGGCAAATTAAAAAATTTCACCCCCAAGTCCAAGAACCATGGACGTGAGGGATCATGAATCGGTACCTTCTAGCACGAGACGCGCTAGGTGCAGTGGAAGAAAATGTTGGGGAAGCACGTTCTCGCTTATCCTCGCCTCGCTCCGGCCGTTCCTCAACGATCAAATCAACGACGGCAACGACATTGTTCACGTGAAGAAGCCCACAAGCACCGCTATTGGAGCAGCCCCTCCATGGTATCCACACATATAGAGATGAGATCGTTCCCACGCCGACGTGCTAGCACAATCGTGAGAAACAGGAGATAGCTCAATCTCAACTCTTGAGATCAAGAAAGGGAGAGGAGGATTTCTTGGTGGCTAAGGTTTAGATCTAATCTAAACTATGAATCAATTCACTTCTAAGACCTCTTCCTCCTCTCTTTATATAGAGGTGAGAGCCCTGGCCTCAAACAATTCGAGACCCAACAGATCCAATCTATTATGCCCACCTCAGAACTTTTGATCTGGGCACTCGGTTTGCAATTCCAGGAATCATCAGAATTTCCTATACCCCTATCAGAACTTCCGATCATTGCAATTTTTCCTGATATGCATCAGAACTTCTGGTTTTAACTCTCTGTATCTAAATTAGAAAATATTGAAACTTTCGATTTGAGCTCTCTGTTTCATAAACAATAAGTTATCGGAACTTCTGATCCAACCGGAATTTTCTTGGAAACTGTTCCTTCAATCTCCCACTTGCACAAGAACCAATTCTTTGCAATTTTCTTAATCCATCCCCTTAAGTGTGTGACCCGATAGGTTCATAGACTAATGGTTGTTCACCAGAAACCTTTTCCGACTCACTGATCAATAGCGGTACCTAGCAGCACATATTGATCCCCGAAAGCGTACAAAATCAATTTTCACTGAACCTTTATAAACGCACACACCGGTCCCTTTACCACACGACATTAGTCAAGCTCAAGGCGAGATTCATGCCACCCTTGTTGGACAACTCGACATTTTACTCGATCAAGTAACATATTCAAATCTTAACTAACTCTTTAGTCATAGTGGCATGGCCATGCACTTTTCCAATCCGACTACCTTGAGGGGCCAGAGATGTCTCTCCCATTATTAGGAGGGGTAAATTCCATCTTGACCGCTCACATCCCATGACATATTTCACAACACACCTGAAAACAACCCTTATTACTACCCTATTATGAAATAGAGTTAGGAAGCATCTAAGTGTGTCGCTACATATTCTAGAATCAAATGACGATCTCAGGTCAAAGGACTCTGCATGTACACCATTTGAGATGACAACTTATGGCACATTACAATAACAATCCTAACAGTATCTCAAGTGGGTCTATCCAACACAATGTTCACCAACATGTGTCCACATCTCTGATTTGACATTCCCATGTCTATGATCCATGAAACATGATCATCAATCAGCCATATGTGCTAATCTATGTATCATCACTATTCCACATGACGATAAGATTAGGGATCCATTTTGAACAACATCATTATAAAATAAAGAGTCTCACAAATAAGTCATCAACTAATCAATCAATGTAAATGATGTTTATTCAAGGAACAAGATAACAATTATCCTCTTACATTAGCATAGACACTATTAACATCTTTCACATACACATGACTCACTCATGTAAGTATCTAATACCCATGGTGCTCAGGTGCGCCTCATGCTTAGGCTGTGGAAGAGGTTTTGTGAACTGATCTGCTATGTACAAATCCGTATGCACCTTTCAAATCTTCACATCACCTCTCTCTATGATCTCGCGGATCAGGTGATATCACCAAAGTATATGTTGGACTTCTGATGTGACCTTGGCTCCTTGGCTTGCGAAATGGCACCACTATTATTACAATAGAGGTCCACTAGACTGGACACACTAGGAACAACACCCATCTTAGAAACAAACTTTCTGATCCAAACGGTCTCCTTCACAGCTTCTGAAGCTGTGATATACTCAACTTATGTTGTTGAATCGATCACCATCTCTTGCTTGGAACTCTTCCAATTCACTACACGTGCATTGCGACAGAACACAAAACTAGATTGCGATCAAGAATCATCTTTATCGGTCTGAAAGCTAGCATCAGTGTAACCACTTACAACGAGCTCCTCATCACCACAATAAACTATGAACATTTTCTTAGTCCTTCTCAAGTACTTGAGGATACTTTTTACTACAGCCTAGTGAATTTCACCCAGGTTTGATTAGTACCTGGTTATAATACTTATAGCATATAAAACATCTGGGTGTGTACACACCATGGCATACATGATGGACCTGATCACGGAGGCATATGAGATTGAAATCATTTTATCTAGCTCATTAGGTGTCACAACACACTGAGTCTTACTAGGAGAAATCCCTTCTTGGAATCCTCCATTTTGAACCGTTTCAAAACCTTGTTAATGTACATACTTTGGTTTAATCTAATTAGCCATTTTGATCTATCTCCGATCAATAATATGTCATCATTCAATAAAGGAATGCCATTTCTGATCAATAATATGTCATCCACATATAAGATCAGAAATACAAGTGAGCTCCCACTAGCCTTCTTGTAAACACAAGGCTCTTCTTCATTCTTGATGAAGACAAACCCCTTGACTACCTCATCAAAATAAAGATTCCAACTCTGAGAAGCTTGCTTTAGTCCATAAATGGACTTCTGCAACTTACAAACTTTCCCAGCATTTTCCGGATCATCAAGACCTTCAAGTTGTGTCATGTACACATCCTCACTTAGGTTTCTATTCAGGAAAGTCATCTTGACATCCATTTTCCATATCTCATAATCATAAATGCGACAATTGCGACAATTTGCCATATCTAAATAAATATAACTATAGGTTTTAATTAGCATAATGCAATTAATTCCTATGTGTTATAGCAATAACTATTTTGAAAACATGGGTTCAATATGTTTAAGGCATGGGGGGTGACTTGCCTGGCTCAACAAAAGATGAAGATGGCTCCTCGACAACTTCAGGCTCTAAAAGCACGCAAAACGAGGAAAGCGTTGATTGCAAAAATGGCATTAATTGTTAAAGTTGTCAAAATATCAAATTTTGGAAACTTAGCTGAAAATATGCCAAATTCCTGGCACAGGGCGGTCTGACCGGCACCACTTTGGTCAGACCGGCCATAGGTCCGGTCAGACCGACCATCCCTGTATATGATTTAGATTAGCTAATTCCGGATATATTTTGTCTCTAATTGATTATTGACGACTTGGAACCCGTGTCCAACTCAAAGAAGACCCCAGAAACTCATGACCAACCTCTATAAATAGAGGCAAGGCCGATTCAAGGAGAAGCTCCCCCCAAAAATCCAAATAGATCCAATCTATTATTTACCTTGAATCACATTTACTTTACTTGCCCTAGGTTTAGCTTAGCATGTCCATCTTTATTGGTTTGCGCCGGAAACCATCCGTCCGCCATATTGTAATCACGGTAAGTCCTTGTTGGTTCACTCATGAATCGTCTGTTTCATCCACGTAATGGATTTCTATCGTTTTATCAGGTTTTACCGGTAATTCGGTCTCTTGGCCGAATTACCCCTGGTTTTTTGGTGTTCTTGCAGTGTTTCCACCTCATCTTCTTCGCCAATAACTTTGGTTGCAAGTTATCCATGGCAAGATGATCGCTAGAACACTTAGGCATTCTGATCTGGCATTATCGGTCTGACCGACGTTGCTTGGTTGGTCTGACTAGCGTGTGCCAGATCCATCATCCCCATTGCCGGCAATAGCCGGTCTAACCGATGTGTCACTGTCGGTCTGACCGCACATCTTCAAGCCAGAGCCCTTTGCCGGAGTACTTCACGCCAGAGTGCCCGTGTCGGAGCCCTCGGTCTGACCGGAGTTGAACCCATGGTTCAACCGACACCCCTCGCACCGGAGGTGTCTTCGCGCCGGAGGTCACTTTGTGCAGGGGGTATTTCCACGCCAGAGCCCGTCTTCACGTTGGGTTCCATATTGTCGAGGACCCTTTGGTCTGACCGGGGTTATACCCTTGGTCCGACGGACCGAAGGCCAGAGGGACCCCTTCGGCCACCCTTCGCACCCATACGCCGAAGCCCCCTTCGACGAGACCTCACACTGTCGATCAGACCGGCCGTGTGCTTTCGGTCTGACCGGCCCTGTTCTGGCTGGTTGGATTTAATTAGTTTTTTATTGTTTTTAGTTATTTTCCAAACACTCCAGTTAATTGAATAATTTTAGGTTAATATTGTTTGATTGACTCGTGACTCCTTTATTTTCTTACCACTGTTTAAGGATTGTCGGAATGTGACGTCAACGTCTCGCGACGTTTTTGGATCGTCGAACCAACCTAAGTGCGGGGACACATTTTGGTGTCAACACACTTTTTGGCGACTCCGGTGGGGACAAACATGCCAAGCACTTCTACATCGGCGTTGGGTACACCTAATACCTCTACGTCAATGGGACCCTCAACGCCGATGAATCCGGTGGGGAGCTCAGAGATCGATGATGGCAACATCATCGTCCCTACCCTCGATGACCTCTTTGAGGAGGATAGAGCAGATCTTGAGGCCATGGTTGACTCAAAGTTGGATACGAAGATGGAGGCGATGTTTAGGAGATTCGGCATTTCTGAGGTCGTTTCCCCCACTCCAATAGCTAGTGTAACCCCTATTTGTAGGACCGAAAGTAGCGACCAGAGGGGGGGGGTGAATGGGCGCCTAAAAAATTCTTTCGAATCAATGGTCTCTTCCCAACACCCAACGCACCTCAAAAGACTTAGCAGCAAAATGTAAACAGATCGCCGAAGCCTAAAAGTATCTAGCCTAGAAACGACCGGTGGTCTAAACAAAGAAACACCAACATAGTGCTAATAGGCAGAATAATTAAATCATTCAAATCATGGCCGATCAAAAATCTTCACAGAAATAAATCACAACAATCGATTGAGAGGTTACTGTTCAAAGTTGTCTCCAGTAAGGTACTTGACGAAGCCTAATGTGTCGAAAGCTGCAGTGTTAAAGCCTGCAATGTCGAAGTCTGTAGTGCCGAAGCCTAGCTTCGATAATCGAGGTTTAGATATTATGCAAGACTTCATTTGAACTGAACACCCGTGTTAGAAATGATGCTTCGAAGAGCTTAGAACAGAGTGACACCGAAAACAATGTACGAGCGAAGTCTGCGATTTAGAGACCTTCGAACAAACATGTGCCTTTTTAAATCAGACTTCGAAAACTAGTCCGAAGTTACACCTGCATGCTCCGAAGCTCGTACTTCGAACATACTGTATTCGAAGTACCTTCGCCAGAGAACTTCGTATGTAAAAGCAATCGGAGCCAACTCACACTTCGGAAAATAAAATTCTGCACCACTATTTGGAGTCTGCAGACCGAAGTTTGAACTTCGAAGTTGTAGCCCAGACAAAACGAAATCTAACAAAGAGCGAAGTCTGCGGTTACTGAGACCTCCGAAGTGAAGATTCTCGAATCACAGCAACAAACAAAAAAAACTTCGAACAAGCAAACTGTGAAGACCAGAGCACGGAGATTAAAAATAAACCTGAAGAACTAAATGCCGTGAGGTCCACTAATGTATAACTTCGATACAAAAGATGATGTGCTCCTAGCGAAGTACCTTCGGCTGTAGGGGCACTCACTGGCTTAACTGTGAAGACTACAGATCTCTAAAACTAGACCCTTAGGTCATCATGGTGCACATAGCTACTTGAGGGGCCCACACAAAAGAGCTTCAAGGACTAAAGATGTCGTGCACCTATAGCTTCCTGTAAGTGCCTAAACAGACATAGGCTGAAGCCTATGAACAACTAGACAGACGCACAGGAAACTATGCAACACAAAATAATCAAACACAAAACTTGTCTCTGGAAACCAGTTTCACAGTGCACGAACAAGGAACAATACTGCAGTTCTATAGAAAATAGGCCCTACTGGCTATAGCGTTAGATTCAATGGAAGGATCACAGCAGTACTTCTGCGACAAAGGAGTTGTTCTTAGCCTGAATCGTGCTTTCATAAACACAGAGATTAACTTTGCAGAATAGTAGAATAACTCTATAACTCAGTGGTAAAAATAATGGTTTCTGCGATGAACTAAAAAACAGAAACAACCAGAAAATACTCACAAGCCAAGGGAATCAAAATCGGAGAGAGTGCGCAGAATTGATTCACTCACAACGAGCAGAAATGTCATGCGCAAGAACCGATGAACAAATGGCGGTGGAACGCTTGAGAGAAGAAACAAGAGATAGCCAAAAAGTGACCCAAACTAAAGTGCTGGATTAAAGTGAATTATAGAATGGGTAACCCTAACCCTAGGGATTGAGGCCCTATTTATAGGCAGCCCAATCAGCCTAGAATATTCCACATACCCTTAGGGTTTTTTACAGACGCTGAATAAAAAATGGAAAAGGCCGAATGCCCTTAGGGTTTTTTACAGACTTGACTGACAGACTGGGGGCCTAAAGGCAAAATAGTAAAAACCTAAATAAAGGTAACTTGTCCTGATGCGGAGCTTTCGTAGCAGCTACGGCTTCGCCTCAGAACGGTCAGATCCAAGATCACCAGTCGTCAGTTTTGCGCCGAAACTGACAAAGCGTCCACCGGCTTTGCACCAGGTACCCGGATTGGGCTGGCCCGATTCCGCAGCTCTCTCAGCCTGGCAATCACTCACCGCCCGTGTACCTGAGTCAATCCTGGTCAACAGCCAGGTGGATCCTCTGCTGCTCCTAGCCCATGTACCCGGATTGGGCCAGCCCGACTTCGCGGCCCCTCTGCCCGACAGTCGCTCGCTGCCCGTGTACCTGAGTCACACGCGGCCCAGACGCAGCAGGTCTTCTCTCTCTTTTCAGTCCTCTTTGACTATCGTTGACAATGACTCATCACTTCCAGAGCCATGAGGCCCACGCTCTTCAGCATGGCTCCTCAATCTCCCTCTTGATGAGTGCATTGTCAACACTTCTCTTCTTCAGCTTTCCAGTACCTGCAAGCAACTGTGGAAACACGAAAACAAAACAAAAGAAAACAAGGAAGAAGAAAAATAAAGTAAAAGTTTAACACTAATGACCAAAAGCCAAACAAAAGCAAGAAACGATCATTATGGTTAACCAAAGGTAAAAACTCAAAACGAGTGCAATCTCAGAATCATCAACAAGGATATCAAAAGAGTAAGGACAAACGGGACAAAAACTCCCCCTGAAACAAATCCCAGAGAAAGCCAAAACTCCCCCTTAAACTCTTCTCCCAAAATTTCTCCCCCTTGTTGACAAGTGAACTCATCAAGCACTCTAAAACGACACTGACTCCCCCTGAAAAGCAACTCCCCTCAAAATATGCAATGAATGCAACTAGGGTGCAGGTGGAGTGTAGAAAGCATGCTTCTCAGATATGATTAACTGCAATTACAACATCTAGCAAGTATAGCAAAAGACATACTGTCTAAGACACATGGCATGATCAGTACAACAGATGATATCTAAAGAAAGTCATTAGCACGCATTTTTCAATTTTTACAAATAAAGGCATCACCACATTTTCCAGTTAACAAGCAAGGTAAAGCATGAGATGCAGAAGCTAACTGATATCTACCAAGATAAGCATTGTCCGAAACAAAGTGCTTCAGCAAACTTGTTGTCTTTTTAATTTTCAGGCTTTTTCATTTTCCTTTTTCATTTTTGCCAAGGGTTATTTGCATGTCAAACCTTATGCTAACCGACCAAGTCAAGCCTAGGCCAGAACTAGACCATCAGAAGCTTAAGACATTGGTCTTGGCATACACTACACTGTCCTAGTTCATACCAAAGTGCTATGGTAAGCAATCCAGAACAATGCAATGCGACAACACAAACCCACTTGTTTCTTTTCAACTCAAGCATAAAAGGCATGGAATTTTCATTCATTTTTGATTTTTATCATTTTATAGCACATTTTCCATGTTAAAGCATAAAGATGTCCAAGTTGCATATCTGCATCTATGTGATGAACTAGCTACAAGGCATGTAACAGATAGCAAAAGCACTCAGCCTGCACATGCTAGTTACCGGAAGCAATGGTGATCATTTTTCAAGTTTAAAGCATAAAAGCCATGCATATGACAGATATCAGACATATCAAGTGAACTGAACCAAGGCATGATCATTGACAAGTATTCAAAAGCATGTACCAGCTAGAATAAGTAAAGCAGTTCAATCATATAACAGAAGCAGCTCAAAAGTGTGATATGTGAATATGCATGATATGAACACACACAAAAAGACTCAAGAAAAGAGTAAAGAAGAAAGAAAACTGACTCAAAATATCCTAAAAAGGATACACAACACCCAAATCCCCTCGTAAACGCTCAAAGGTAGACTGATCTAGGGGTTTGGTGAAAATGTCAGCCAACTGATGATGGGTATCAACATGAACAAGGTCAATGACACCTTTCTCATATTGATCCCGCAGAAAATGAAAGCGCACATCAATATGTTTGGTTTTTGAATGGAGACAAGGGTTTTTCCCTACACTAATAGCACTGGTGCTGTCGCAAAACAATGGAACCCTGGTAGGAAAGAACAACCCAAAATCTCGTAGAGTGGAAATCATCCAAACCAACTGTGAGCAGCAGCTGGCAGCAGCTACATACTCAACCTCAGTGGTCGAAAGAGCAACTCCAGATTGCTTTCGAGAAGACCAAGACACAAGAGAAGAACCAAGAAACTGGCAGGTACCGGAAGTCGACTTGCGATCCAACCGACACCCACCAAAGTCAGCATCCGAAAATCCAGATAAATCAAGAGATGATGATGCTGAGTAGTAAAGACCAAGATCAGGCGCATAGGTAAGATACCTGAAGATGCGCTTGACAGCTTGCCGATGAGACGCGCGTGGTGAAGACTGGAAGCGCGCGCACAGTCCCACGACGAACTGTATGTCTGGCCTCGTCGCCGTCAAGTACAACAGCGAACCGATCATCCCTCGTAACTCTCTCTCGTTGACCTTGACACCGCTCTCGTCCTTGTCCAGGCCCCCAGATGTGCCCATTGGGGTCATCTGAGGCTTCAGCTCTCCACCAAAGTCAAATTTCTTCAACATGTCCCGAGTGTACTTACCCTGGTGGATGAAGGTGTCGTCCTTGGTCTGCTTGATCTGGAGCCCTAGGAAGTACTTGAGCTCACCCATGAGGCTCATCTCAAACTCGCTGTGCATCTGCTCAGAAACTTGGACACAAGATCATTAGTAGTACCGCCAAAGATAATATCGTCCACGTATATCTGAGCGACTAGAAAATCTGAAGCATCTCTGAGCAAGAAGAGAGTTTTATCCACAGAACCCATCACAAAGCCCTTCCCCAACAAAAACTGCTTTAACCGGTCATACCAAGCCCTAGGGGCTTGCTTCAGACCGTATAAAGCTTTCTGCAGCTTAAAAACATGTCGAGGAAACTTAGGGTTCTCAAAACCGGGGGGCTGCCTAACATAAACCTCCTCCTCTATATACCCGTTCAGAAAAGCACTCTTGACATCCATTTGAAAAAGCTTAAAACCCTTCGAAGCGGCAAAGCTAAGAGAATGCGAACGGACTCAAGACGGGCAACAGGGGCGAAGGTTTCTTCAAAATCAATACCCTCCTTCTGGCAAAAACCCTGGGCAACTAGTCGAGCTTTGTTGCGCACCACAACCCCATCTTCACCTTGCTTGTTCTTGAACACCCACTTGGTGCCTATGGGGTTGCATCCGGGTGGCAGCTCAACCAGTGTCCAAACCCGATTGCGGACAAAATTCTCAAGCTCTTCTTGCATGGCATTAATCCAATTAGAATCAGAAAGAGCATGAAAAACGTCTCTGGGCTCAAAAGATGCAACAAAAGCAGATTCAGCAAACACAGCAAGAGAGTCAACAGATGAACGCAAAGTCCTTGTAGACACATCACCGATGATGAGCTCTGAGGGGTGATCATGCTGAACTACTCGGGATCCCTGGTGATCTGAAGTCACCTCATCGGAGTCAGCAGCTGGCACCTCTAGACTTGACTGAGGGGGCTCGATCAAAGTGGAAGAAGTGATTAGAGGTCCACCCTCGTCCTCAGTCGAAGTCTCAGAAGGTGTGGGCTCTGCAGGAGGTGCAGAAGGCCCACCCTCATCAGCAGATGGAGTATCCTCATCTTCCTCGAAGATGGACTCTCCGAGCTCACCATCACCAGAAAGCTCAAAAGAAGGAGTTAAAGAAGGCAAGGACTCATCAAAAGAAACCTCGCAAGTCTCGACAAGCTGCTGGGATTCGAGGTTCCAAACACGGAAACCTCGAGAATGCAATGCATAACCAAGAAAAACTCCGTCCCAGCAACGAGACTCAAACTTGTCCAAATGCCCTCCCTTCTTGAGCACAAAGCACTTGCAGCCAAACGCTCGCAAGTGGCTCACCTTGGGCTGTCTGCCAAACCGCAACTCGTATGAGGTCTTACCTAGGTAAGATCTAAGAAAAATGCAGTTGGCCAGATAGCAAGCCGTGTTCATGGCTTCAACCCAAAAACGCCTAGGACTCTTGTGCTCATCGAGCATCGTCCTGGCCATCTCGACTAGCGTGCGGTTCTTTCGTTCCACAACGCCGTTCTGTGGGGGAGTGTAAGGGGAAGAAAACTGATGGTCAAGACCTTGATCACTACAGAAGCTGACGAACTGAGAGTTCTTGAACTCAGAGCTGTTGTCGGAGCGAATTGCTCACATCCGACCATTGTTCTCATTCTTCAGCTTCAAAATCAGGTCATGAACAAAATGAAAAGTTTCATCCTTAGACTCCAAGAAGAAAACCCACGAGAATCGAGAAAAATCGTCAACAATCACAAGTGCGTACCACTTCCCACCGACTGAGCGTACCCGAGCTGGACCGACAGTGTCCATGTGTAACAGCTCACCTGGATACGAAGTCATCACCTGAGTCACAGGTGAGTGAGAAGCGGCAACTATTTTCCCATGACGACAGGGATGACAAACTAGATCTTTCTCCATTTTAAGCTTGGGCAATCCTCGGATGAGGTCCATAGAGCTTAACCTGACTAGCAGATCAAAACTCAAATGACCTAACCTCCTATGCCACTTCCAGAGCTCAGAAGAAGATCCAGCAATCAAACAGCGAGAAGGGCCAAAAGAACTAGAGAAGTCAATTCGAAAAACTTTACCGAAAGGTAAGATCTGGCAAATCAAAGACCCTCTAGAATCAAACACAGAAGAATTGCCCTTCTTAAAACGCACCTCCAAACCATCCTCAAGAAGTTGCGAAATAGAAATCAAATTGAAGTTCAAGTTTTCAACCAAGGCAACGTTCTTCAAAGAAAAATGGTCTGAAATGCGAATTGAGCCAATGCCACTTACTTTCCCTTGACCATTGTTCCCGAAGGTGATGTACTCTTTGGAGCTCGGGGGAGTGAGATTGGAGAACCATCTGCGATGTCCCGTCATGTGGCGAGAGCATCCTGAGTCCATGATCCAAACGTCCTCTAGTCCCCGATCCTACACAATCAGTGGTTGTAAGTGGGAGCAAATGGTCCGGCATCGGGTTTAGAAAAAGAGCTAAACCAGTGTCGAGCCATCTGCTCAAAAGACGGAAAGCAGAAATCATCAGAAAAGTTTGGACCAAAATGCGACTCAAAGCGCGGTCCTCGGTTCTGCCTAAAACCTCGGGCACGAGGTCCAGGACCGTAGCCAAAACAGCCTGGAGTTCTACCGGAACGAACACCACCAACAGGAGCATGGGCATGAAAGCCATCTCCTCTACCACCACCTACACGACACGGCCTGGCCTCCAGCCTCTCCCCGCATCGAGGAACACGCAGTGTACCACCTTGCTGGTAGAACTGCTCCTGACCACCACGAGCTCTCTCTGCTCTCTCAACCCGCTTCCTCCTGAAGCAAAACTCTGCAAGATGCCCGTCTCTCTGACAGTATTCACAATGATAGGTGGGCTTCTTGGGATGTGGTTGAGGCTTGGGGTTCTTGGGCTTAATGGTGTTTGGTGTAGTCTTCTTGGGTTGAGAGGGTCCTGGGAGAGAGTCAAGAGAAGTGTGGAGGTGTTGGGCTTTGGAACCCAGATGGATTCTTGGGTGGAGCTTTGGGCTGTTCATGAATCACTCCATCCTTGGGCTGACAAGCCTGGGATGACTCAGTGGAGTGAGTCTTGGGGTATCTCTGCTCAGGAGTCATTTTACTCCACTCCACTGCCCGGCTAATGGCACTCTCAAAGTCAGCCTTGGTGTAGGTGTAACCTACCCCAAACCCATCCCGCCTCTTGAACTGTTGGATCATCATGCTGAGCTATGGCTCTCTGGCACTGATCCAACTCAGGATAGAACGGAGGTAAAATTCTCATTATGAGAATCAGCTAGCTCCTCTCTCAAGGAAGCTAGTACCTCCACCTGAGACAAGCAGGTCTCACACTCGCTATCTACCTAGACAGACTTCTCCGCTTTCAGCTTAATCAACTCCATTCTAAGAGACAGAAACTCACAGACAGTGGGTGGAACTGACAATGTCTCAAGCTCTAGCCTAGTCTGCGCTAGCTCAGCTCTCGTTCTCTCCAAATCACCCAGATGCTCATCGCCCTTGGCTTTCAGCTCAGCTAAACTAGCAAGATGAGATGGGCAATCAGCACAGGATACGACGACAGTGTCTTGAGCATCTTTCAGCTCCAGCTGAGCACTTTCAAGATCAGTGGCCAAAGCGTCCCTCTCATCAACCCTTTCTATGTACCTAGACTTCAGAGTCGACAGGTCACATAGAAGCACCTCACACTTTGGGCACTCACTGCTATCACCCAAGCAAGGGGAAGAAGATAGACTCTCAATTCTGCCGTTGGCTACGACAAGCTCACTCTCTAACTCATCTATCCTCTTCTTGGCCCCCCTAAGCAGTTTTTCCCGATATTTCAACTCCTGACGATTGCTCTCAAGTAAATCAACAATTTCGCGTTCATAGGATGATACCTTGTTGTCGTCATCGTCAGAGTCGTCGGAGGAGCTCTTTTCTTCCTTATCCCCAAGAGCCATTGAGCAGAAGCTCTTGCGGGATCTTCGGCACTGATGTGAGTGGCTCTTCGGTCTGTCTCCGAAGGTCATGAAGCAAAGGCCCGCTGGATCGTCCTTGTCCTTCCCCTTCCTGATGATGATCTCCTCATCGCTTGAGCTCGATGAAGAGGAAGAAGACGTGGACCGCTTGGAGTAGCTCTTCTCCATCTCACCGAAGAAGGCCTTGTCACGCTTCTTGTTCTCTCACCGGTAGTCCTTCAGGGCCTTTCTGAAGAATCTGGTCTTTGGCTTGCCCTTGTTGAAGGAGGAGCTGTCGTGCTTGTCGGAGTCGTGGAAGCCACCACCGGTGCCCTTCTTGTGTCCATTGCGCTTGGGGCAGTCGGCGATGAAGTGTCCTGGATCACCACACTCAAAGCACCCGGATTTTGTGCCGTGTCTCTTGAACATTCTTTTGTCATAAACACGACGCACCCGGTTGTTAAAAAGACACAAATCATCATCTCCCAACGACTCAAGCTGGTCCTCAGTGATAGACATCAAAGAGAACCCAACACAACTCACAGAAGAGGGATCAACAGAAGGTGTAGCAAGGGCCAGAGACTTTGATCCAGAGCTAGTGAGATTTGATCTCAACTGGGTATCAACCTCGGTGGCCTTCAGCTTGCTAAACAAATCAGAAATGGTCAAGGTATCATAAGAAGTGCTCTCAATGATAGAGGATACCTTGATCTCCCAGATCTTTGGGTCTAAGGTATGGAGAACCTTGAGGGCCTGCTCATGATCTGAGACTAACTGAACACCCTCACCCTTGTTGTCCCGAAGCTTGTTGATGATCGACTGAAAGCGACCAAACAAGGCTTCAACAGATTCACCCGGCTTCTGTGTGAAGTTCTCATATTCACGCTGGTAGGTCTGATAGAGCCGAGCCTTGACCTGGGCTGTCCCCTCATGGTGTGCCTGGAGGGTAGCCCAGATCTCTCTTGTAGTGGAGAGATGGCTCACACGCTCAATTCATTGGGACCTAAACCAGAAAACAAGATGTTCACAGCTTTGCTATTGTTCACATGCTGAGCGATGATACCAGGAGAATCACGCTCAGCAACTGGCAATATGACAAACGTAGCGTGAACGCAAATGTCCCAGATGTCCGAGCTTTGGCTCATGAGATAGGCTCGCATGCGAGTCTTCCAATAATTATAGCCATAAGCTTCCAAGGACGGGACCTTGCTAGGAGACGTCATGATCACTACTAGGGTTTAGAACCGGTTAAGGTATGGAAAAACCCTAACCTGGCTCTGATACCACTTGTAGGACCGAAAGTAGCGACCAGAGGGGGGGGGTGAATGGGCGCCTAAAAAATTCTTTCGAATCAATGGCTTCCTCCCAACACCCAACGCACCTCAAAAGACTTAGCAGCAAAATGTAAACAGATCGCTGAAGCCTAAAAGTATCTAGCCTAGAAACGACCGGTGTTCTAAACAAAGAAACACCAACATAGTGCTAATAGGCAGAATAATTAAAGCATTCAAATCATGGCCGATCAAAATCTTCACAGAAATAAATCACAGCAATCGATTGAGAGGTTACTGTTCAAAGTTGTCTCCAGTAAGGTACTTGACGAAGCCTGATGTGTCGAAAGCTGCAGTGTTGAAGCCTGCAATGTCAAAGTCTGTAGTGCCGAAGCCTAGCTTCGATAATCGAGGTTTAGATATTATGCAAGACTTCGTTTGAACTGAACAGCCGTGCTAGAAATGATGCTTCGAAGAGCTTAGAACAGAGTGACACCGAAAACAATGTACGAGCGAAGTCTGCGATTTAGAGACCTTCGAACAAACATGTGCCTTTTTAAATCAGACTTTGAAAACTAGTCCGAAGTTACACCTGCATGCTCCGAAGCTCATACTTCGAACATACTGTATTCGAAGTACCTTCGCCAGAGAACTTCGTATGTAAAAGCAATTGGAGCCAACTCACACTTCGGAAAATAAAAATTCTGCACCACTATTCGGAGTCTGCAGACTGGAGTTTGAACTTCGAAGTTGTAGCCTAGACAAAACGAAATCTAACAAAGAGCGAAGTCTGCGGTTACTGAGACCTCCGAAGTGAAGATTCTCGAATCATAGCAACAAACAAAAAAACTTCGAACAAGCAAACTGTGAAGACCAGAGCACGGAGATTAAAAATAAACCTGAAGAACTAAATGCCGTGAGGTCCACTAATGTATAACTTCGATACAAAAGATGATGTGCTCCTAGCGAAGTACCTTCGGCTGCAGGGGCACTCACTGGCTTAGCTGTGAAGACTGCAGATCTCTAAAACTAGACCCTTAGGTCATCATGGTGCACAGAGCTACTTGAGGGGCCCACACAAAAGAGCTTCAAGGACTAAAGATGCTGTGCACCTATAGCTTCCTGTAAGTGCCTAAACAGACATAGGCTGAAGCCTATGAACAACTAGACAGACGCACATGAAACTATGCAGCACAAAATAATCAAACACAAAACTTGTCTCTGGAAACCAATTTCACAGTGCACGAACAAGGAACAGTACTGCAGTTCTATAGAAAATAGGCCCTACCGGCTATAGCGTTAGATTCAATGGAAGTATCACAGCAGTACTTCTGTGACAAAGGAGTTGTTCTTAGCCTGAATCATGCTTTCATAAACACAGAGATTAACTTTGCAGAATAGTAGAATAACTCTGTAACTCAGTGGTAAAAATAATGGTTTCTGCGATGAACTAAAAAACAGAAACAACCAGAAAATACTCACAAGCCAAGGGAATCAAAATCGGAGAGAGTGCGCAGAATTGATTCACTCACAATGAGCAGAAATGTCATGCGCAAGAACCGATGAACAAATGGCGGCGGAACGCTTGCGAGAAGAAACAGGAGACAGCCAAAAAGTGACCCAAACTAAAGTGCTGGATTAAAGTGAATTATAGAATGGGTAACCCTAACCCTAGGGATTGAGGCCCTATTTATAGGCAGCCCAATCAGCCTAGAATATTCCACATACCCTTAGGGTTTTTTACAGACGCTGAATAAAAAATGGAAAAGACCGAAATGCCCTTAGGGTTTTTTACAGACTCGACTGACAGACTGGGGGCCTAAAGGCAAAATAGTAAAAACCTAAATAAAGGTAACTTGTCCTGATGCGGAGCTTTCGTAGCAGCTACGGCTTCGCCTCAGAATGGTCAGATCCGAGATCAGTGGTCGTCAGTTTTGCGCCGAAACTGACAAAGCATCCACCGGCTTTGCACCAGGTACCCGGATTGGGCCGGCCCGATTCCGCAGCTCTCTCAGCCTGGCAATCACTCACCGCCCGTGTACCTGAGTCAATCCTGGTCAACAGCCAGGTGGATCCTCTGCTGCTCCTAGCCCATGTACCCGGATTGGGCCAACCCGACTTCGCGGCCCCTCTGCCCGTAAGTCGCTCGCTGCCCGTGTACCTGAGTCACACGCGGCCCAGACGCAGCAGGTCTTCTCTCTCTTTTCAGTCCTCTTTGACTATCGTTGACAATGACTCATCACTTCTGGAGCCATGAGGCCCACGCTCTTCAGCATGGCTCCTCACTATTCACCGCGTATATAGTAGAACCGATGGGAGTACTAGAAAATTTGTCACGTCCTCGACCACACCATCCATGGCTGAGGTCCTACATGACCCTTTCGGTCAGACCGGCCCTTGGGATGGCCAGACCGACATGTGCCGAATTACTCAGATGACAAAGGTCGGTCAGACCGGCCATTAGGCTGGTCCGACCGACCATTATGCCTATGGTCAGACCACTCCTATGGCCGGTCAGACTGCTCCTGCCACATATTATGCGTTGCCCACACCTGAACTACCTCTCCCCGCGCTGCCCGCACATCTTGCTCCAGCACACCCGCATAGGCCCGATCACGTCCCGTATCATGATCCACCACAAGAGGAGGAGTCGCATGACCGACACCATGATATACCACCGCGTGTTGCGCCACCACATAAGAGACACGCGCATGAATTAGGCGTAGATGAACTCAATGAGAGCATTTGCGCACTGTTAAAAGATATTGCGGGTTGGACACCTAGAGGACGGGATAGGGTTTATCAAAAACCATACCCTGATTAGGGTGCCCGAGTTTACAAAATTTGAAGGCGAAGGTAGTGTTGGACCGGAAACTGCGACCAGGGGGGGTGAATGGGAGCTTTTAAAAACTCGAGCTAAAAATAGCCTTCTGTTTAATTCAGTCTACTGCGGAACAGACTTCGAACACAACCTTCGAAGTTCTGGTTCGGAGGTATTTGACGGCTCCGAACACAGGCTTCACAAGGAGCAAAAGTTCGAAGCCAAGAAGACTTCGCTCCACCCACAACCCCGAAAAATTAACTCTGCTAAGTCAGTGCAGGCTCCGCACACGGGGTGCTTCGAGCAGGCTTCGCACTTCACCCTTCGCAAGAGTGGACTATCCTCTGAGGACTTCGACCAAATACTTAGCGACAGCAACTGGTGTTGGCCTTCGTATTATGAAGGTCTAAACGCACACTAAACAGGCTTCGCTAAGGGCTTCGCCACAAGAAGAAAAACGGGCTTCGATCAGTGCTTCGCTAGTAATCAGTGAGGTCTAGCCTCAAGGTTACACAGAGCGAACACACACTGAAAAACACACTTCGCACAAACACACTTCGCCCAAACAGGCTTCGGTGCACTACTCGACTTATCGAAGTGACACAGTAGAAATCGAAGTATGCAACGAGGTATGCAAAACAAGCTCAAGCAGAAAATGAACACAGAAGCAGGGCTTCGCTGCTTGAACAGGGAACACTAAAAATGAACTCACTGGATGAATACGAAGTATGTGGTGGCTAGTACAGGAGCTCAACAATGAATGCTCAAAGTGTTAAATGTTACCTACCCAGCCTCCATATTTATAGCCACTATTTACCCAAGTGAATTGACTACTTTACCCCTAGGGTTTACATCGGTTTTGTCTCTACAGAACAGAGGGGTACAAAAGGTAGTCAACTTTATTTGGAGGCTTCTCTGTCAGCTTTGCAGAGGGGACAACGTCAGCTTTTTGCAGAGTAGACACTGTCACCATTTACAGTCTTTGAATTTTCTGAAGCCCCCCTTCGCACTCGAGGGGTGCGGTAGCTTCGGTGAGAAGCCTTGAGCCTGATGGCCTTTGCTTCACCGAAGTCAACCTTCGATACAGTGATGGTTTTGAGCCGAAGCTGTCAAAGCCCTTGGGCCTTCGCACCAACACCTTCGGAGTGGACCACCATGGCTTCGCAGCTTCTCCCAGCTCGAACTCCGTCAGTCCATGTACCAAAGCCATGCATGGCCGAAGTACCACAAGTCCACCTCACTCCGGAGCCAGCCTTGCTCCAAAGCCTGCTTCACTCCGAAGCCCCACCTTCGGAGTACCACCCTTCGAAGTCCCTCCTTCGTCCAAGGCCTCCGCATGAAGCATTCCATGAGCACATCGTCGCAGTGTCTCTCCCCGAGAACACTCCTCGACGAGCCTCACCCGGACCATGCCTTCGATGCACCTCGACTTCTGAGACCTTCGTCGGGTATACCTTGGAGTACCTCCATCTGGAGCATACTTCGAATACCTTGCCTCCGCTGAGGACTTGATCCACCAAACTCCGAAGTCACTCCTTCCGGAGTACCCTTCGAAGTGCCTCGCCTCCGAGGACTTTGTCTCGGAGTACCTTCACCCAGGCCACGCTCCGCACTTACTGCCTTCTCCTGGCGCACCTCGACCCGAGGTCCGACCTTGACCCCTTCGCAGCCTCCGTGACGGAGCTCCCCGCTCCCCTGGCATCAAGCCTCCCGCTTGACCTAGGCTCACTAGCTACGAACCGTCCGTCGCCTCCGAAGTCCCCTGCGCACCACAGACAAGCAGACAAGTGTATCCAGTACCCCGGAGACCTCTCCGGGTAAACAACCTTCAGCACACACTCTGGTGTACCGCCCAAAATACCGAGACCTTCGGTACAAACAATTCATCGTGTACTGTCGGACCCCTCAGACAGGCACACTCCGCTGCAACAGCTGCAGCAACCAAACCCACCGAACCCTTCGGTGAAACAACCTCCGAACACCTTCGGAGATCCAACCTCCGAACTCCTTCGGAGGGACCCCTTCGAATCAGAGGTTAAACTCTGTCAATCACTCATCACAGACTCCGAAACCAAACCTTGGTTTCTCAATCTCCCCCTTGATGAGTGCATTGACAATCAAATTCAATTTCAAGAAAATTTGAAAAAAAAATTCAGCTCACAAGTGACCATAAAAACTCAGAAACGAGCCAAAACATGTCACTTGATAAAAAAGTTTTCCTCCCTCTTTTCAAAAAAGTGAAAGCCCCTTCGGCAAATCTCCCCTTTGCAAGATAAAAACTCCTAAAAACTCCCCCTGAGATAATTTCCCCCCTTTGCGGCAGAGAACGCAGCAATTTCTCCCCCTTTGGCAATGCAAGCATCAAGGAGTAATTAAAAGATGCATAGCTTCGAGATGGGCAGAGTTGCAAAGACATATAAAGCAAAAATATGCCAATATTAATCCAATGATCATGTGTTCAGCTCAATTTAACAGTCTCTAAAAATATGATGACAGCATGTGATTTTGTCATTTTGAAATAAAAGCATCACCACTTAATCAAGAAAACTAGACAAGTAAAAGCAGGGACTGCGCAAAGCTAGTCAATTTCTACTCTAGACAGACAAGTCCAGTTCAAGTGGAGCAATTAAAAGCAAACTTGATGATCAATAAATTTTGTTATCTTTTCATAATGCCAGGGGTTATTTGTTTGTCCACCTTATGCTTTCCAATCAGGCCAAGCCTAGTCATGAAAGCCATCAGAAGCTTAAAGCAATGATTTTGGCATACACTACACTATTCCAGTTCATACCAATGTGCAATGGTAAGCAGTCTAGAATAGAGTAGTGCGACAAACAAACCCACTTGGATCCTTGTTAGCACTTGATGAAATATCCATGAATACGTAGAACAATTTTTCAAGTTGCAATGATTAGCATCCAGAGAAAAGGTGTCTTGCTATCCAGCATATAAAAGATAGCTAAAGCAGTCCTGCCTACACATGCTAGATACAAGACTAAGCAGTGAGCATGATTTGATTTTGGAAAGAAAGCATCATGCACATTAAAGTTTCAGATATATTAAATAGAGCTGAGCTGACATGATTTCATGAATTATAATCAGGCATATAAGTGCAAGAGATGTAAATACAATTTCACACATGATGAGCATATGCATGACAATTAAAAATAGCTCCCCCTCACAAAATGCCGTAAGGGTGACAAATACCAAGTTCCCCACGCAAGTAGGCAAATCGAGAAGCATCGAAGGGTTTTGTGAAAATATCGGCTAGCTGGTGATGGGTATCAACATATTGAAGTTCAATATCACCCTTCTCATTATGATCTCTGAGAAAATGATATCGCACATCAATGTGTTTGGTTCTGGAGTGCTGAACCGGGTTGTTTGCAATACAAATAGCGCTAGTGTTATCACAGAAAAGTGGAACACTCTTATAATCTAACCCAAAATCCCGCAAAGTGGAAACCATCCACAAAATCTGAGAGCAACAGCTAGCTGCAGCAACATATTCGGCCTCAGCTGTCGATTGTGCAACACTAGACTGTTTGCGGGAAGACCAGCAAACCAGAGAAGTACCCAGAAAATGACAAGTACCAGATGTACTTTTCCTATCAATTCTACACCCAGCAAATCCGCATCGGAATAACCTCGAAGACACAAAGAGGAAGATGCTGAATACCAAATGCCGAACTCAAGGGTATGTTTGAGATACCTTAGAATGCGCTTTACCGCTTGGCGGTGCAAAGCTCGTGGTGAAGCCTGAAAACGAGCGCACAGACACACTGCGAAGTGTATGTCCGGCCTCGTAGCAGTCAAGTAGAGGAGGGAGCCGATCATGCTTCGGAACTCCTTCTGATCTACGGCTTCTCCATCTTCGTCAGGATCCAATGCTACAGATGTAGCCATCGGAGTGGCGAGAGGCTTCGCATCGGCCATGTCGAACTTCTTGAGCAGGTCCTTGGTGTACTTTGTCTGGTGGACGAAGGTACCTTGTTTGCTTTGCTTGATTTGCAAACCAAGGAAAAATGTGAGTTCACCCATCATGGACATCTCGAACTCCATGCTCATGGCATCTGCAAACTCATCAACCAAAGCATAAGAAGAGCCACCAAAGATGATATCATCCACATAAATCTGAACTAGGAGGAAATCTTTGCCATGCTTGAGAGTAAACAAAGTTTTATCAACAGAGCCCATCAAATACCCCCGCTCAAGCAGAAAAGACTTAAGTCTATCATACCATGCCCGAGGGGCCTGCTTGAGTCCATAAAGAGCCTTATTGATATGCCCACACCGACCACACCATCAAGTATACCGACTACATCAAGCAAGATGGAACAATCATCAAGTCAAGCTGAACCAGCTCATGTCTTTGATGGACCAATTACTCATAACCGAGCTAAACAGCTACAACAAGAGGTGCACACGCTACTTTGTGAAATTCCATTTATTAATGAGAATTATATACTTCCTAAGTCGTGCATGTTGCTATTACTCAGGTTCACCAAGGAGGATGACAAGGACATGCCGAGACTGAACCAGAGAGGAGAACTACGTCGAACCAGTTCGGCATGGCAGAACTGTCATGAAGAAACAGTCATATCTCTTGATTCATAAAAGCTGTGAAGGTCCATGAGTACTTGTTGGAAAGGTGTTGAAGTCAGCTTTCTAATTCCACTAAGTTCCGAGTGCTTTAGAGCTTCCAGCTTGGCAGCTGAGTGCTTTTGGTGCAGACTATTCAGAAGATCAATAGTCAGCCTGATATCCAAGTTTTCCGTGAGAAACTGTATCACTCTACAATATTTCGTGAAGCATGCTACACATGGTGTGAAAGGTTATCAAATTAGCTTTCCAACGCATCTGGTCCCGCGTCTTTTGGATGTTCCTAGGTGGAGTTATGATTAAAACATTGAAGACCACTCGGAAGGCCAGAAGCCAAGCGGGAGATTGATGACCACTGCATGAATGATCAAACCCGTTGGCCTTCCACCTTCCCACGTGGATCTTTCAGTTCACATATATTTTAGAGACTAGTTATTAGTATAAATACCCCTTATTGTAAGCCAAGAACAACTTTTGATGAATTAAGATTATTCCAGTGATATGTGCAGCCGAGCTGCTTGAGTGTCTTACTCAACCCTTGTTCTTCCTTGTTCTTCTTGAACTTGTGGAGAGATCTCTCTGAGATCCACTAATTACTGCTCTGCGGGTTCCAGTACGGCTGCCCCGTCTTGTGTGGATTAGCTCCGGTTGTGGTTCTGTGGTCGTTCGGAGATCGAGTCGAAGTCTTCGCGGTTTCGGTGTCTCTCTCCCCGTCGCTTGGTCGCATCCAACCTTGGCCAGGCGTAAAGCCTTTTACCCCGCTGAATTTTTTCAGCAAGTTATCCCCATTACCAAAACCTACTGTCGTGAAGATCGGGCCAATTCGCCAAGCCGATTCGGTGCGTATCAAGTGGTATCAGAGCTATCGTTGTCACGGTAGGTTCATTTTTTTTCCACCCACCCTCCCACCCTTTTCAATCTGTTACAGTTTTCACCACCCACATATTCATCCCTGTGTTTATCTTTTACATATATTTGTTTGTCCTATAGTCCAAAGCCTAAAAAAATATACCTATAGCCCTTTTGACGGTACTGTTATCTTGTGTTTGTGTTCTTCCAGTTGCTAGTCACCACCGTTTACATATATCTTTTATAATCAGCACCCCTGTTAGTGTTATAAAAAAAGAAGAGTAAAAAAAAGAAGAAAGAAAGAATACAGTAAAAAAAGGGAGAGAGCACAAGTGAAAAGATTCAAGAAAAAATTTGTGTTACGGTTGGTTGCTGAAATTTTCAGTTTTCATATCCAAGTTGGTGGTAATCTTGATAGCAGCAATTTTTTTTCTTTTGAGCACATCTTTTTCACTTAATTGGCAGTACCGTAGGCCTCCTTGTTCAGCCACCTATAGCTCCACCAAAACCCTGAACCGAGACTTTCGATTTTAAATCCTTACGACCTCTTTACCACCTCTGTTGAAGCTGTCACACCAGCACCACCACAGTTCTTGAGATCAGGCAAGAACTTGGGTAAGTAGGAGGTGAGATCGAGTGTGTCCACATATTTTTTTCCTCTTTCCACATTTTTTCCTTTTTTTTTCTTGCTGCTCCTAACATGACAGACTCAGATTCAAGTGTTCATGGTGGACGCCGTGGTGATAGGGAACCCCCTGTCTCACGGGATGAGATGCGTCGCATGGCTGATTTAATCATGGAGGCCATGGGCAGGCTGCTCGATGAGCGTCTTCCCATGGCTGGAGGACGTAGAGCACGTCGTGATCAAGAGGACCGGCATCGAGCGGAGTCCGATGATGAGAATTCTGGTTTCGGCCATGGATTCAATCGTTTCGGAGATGGCCCTGAAGGATCTGTTGGTGGTCGCCATGCTGATTTTAATAATTACCATGGTGGGCGTCGTGCACATAGGCGTAATGCTGATGGTCGCCGCGTGCATTTTGAAGACGAAGAGTTTGAAGATCAAGATCATGACGAAGGATCTCATGATGATGAAAATCCTTTCGGTCAAGGTGGAAGGTTTGATCGGCGTCATCATCGCCGACCTGCTGATTTTGAAGAAAGGGAATACCATCGTGGTCATCGTCCTCATGACAACCCAGATAACATCGCTCGTGTCAAGTTGAGTATTCCAAAGTTTACTGAAAAGGAGAATCCTGATGAATTTCTTGAATGGGCTGAGCAGTGTGATCAAATATTCCGAGTACATAATCTTTCAGCTCAGCGCCGTGTGAATCTTGCTTCGGTGGAACTCTCTGGATACGCTCTCACTTGGTGGAACCAAGTGCAGGAGAATCAACATGATTTGGGACGCGGATATATCAATACATGGGAGGAGATGAAGCAAGTGATGAGAAGGCAATTCGTGCCATCTAGCTATCAGCGTGATCTCAGGAACCGGTTGCAAATGTTAAAGCAAGGGAAGAGATCAGTTGATGAGTATTTCAAGGAGATGGAGCTACTGTTGGTGCGGGCTGGAATAAGAGAAGATGCAGAGTCAACAATGGCAAGATTTCTAGGAGGTCTTAATGAAGAAATTTCTGGTTTTGTGGAGATGTTTCCATATCATACCTTGCAGGATCTTGTTGATCAAGCTATGCGAACAGAGCAGAAGATTCAGCAAGAGTCACGTGGCAAATATTATGGCAGTCATTCTATTGCTGCCCCATGG
Organism: Zizania palustris; assembly: GCA_019279435.1. NCBI lineage: Eukaryota > Viridiplantae > Streptophyta > Magnoliopsida > Poales > Poaceae > Zizania > Zizania palustris. The sequence continues at coordinate 33,097,335 of JAAALK010000080.1, forward strand.
CGCAAACAACAGGCAAGTACTTCCTATGGTGGTGGACGATCTCAAGGCGCTGCAGCCAAGTTTTCTCAATCATTTGTTCCATCGAAGATGGTAGCCTCCACAGCATCATCACCAACAACTCAGCAGCGACCTGCTGCAAGTTCAGCAGCCCAAAGCAATGTCTCGGGAGCTACATCTTCTTCTCGAAGCAGAGAAATTGTATGCCATAAATGCCACGGTCGTGGGCACATTGCTGCACAATGCCCAAGCAAGAGGACCATGTTGTTGAATGAGAAAGGTGAATGGGAGTCCGAGAGTGATCCGGAAGATGCTGGACCGATATGTGATGAAGAAATTGAGGAGGAAAGGAATGAGATCCAGCCTGAAGAAGGAGAACATAATTGCTTTATTTCTCTATGAGTGCTTAGTGTAACAGCAGAAAAGGCATACAATGGGCAGCGACATAATTTGTTCCATACCCGTGGGCTAATCAAAGATAAGGTGTGTCGCATCATCGTTGATAATGGCAGCTGCAACAATATTGCTAGCCAAGAATTGGTGGACAGATTGGGACTGAAAACACGGTGTCATCCTAGTCCATACAAGATGCAGTGGCTTAATGATTGTGGTGCGCTGCGTGTCAGTCATACTATGACGGTACCGTTCTCTGTTGGTAAATACAATGATCATGTGGAGTGCGACGTGGTGCCTATGCAAGCCTGCCAGTTGCTGCTCGGTCGACCATGGCTATATGATCGTGATGTTCAGATTCTTGGACGGACCAACAAGCTGTCTTTTGTGTACAAAGGCGAGCGAATTTCCTTGCTTCCTTTGACACCGGAAGAAATTTTGAAGGATGATATCAGGAAGAAACAGCGCGAGAGCGAGCACCACTTGCGAGTGAGCCACAAAAATAGTAAGAAGAGTGTCCACAGCCAAATCAAACCCCACAGCTGCAACGAACCCAGAAACCGGGAAAAGAGGGTTTTGTAATGATGGCTAGGAAGGGGGATATCAGATAATTGAGTGAACCCGATGCCATGTTCTTTGTACTTATGTACAAGGACACTTTTCTTTCTACTAATGCCTTACCCTCTACCCTACCAAGTACTATTTTGAATGTCTTGCAGGAATATGAAGATGTCCTTCCGGACGAAGTACCACCAGGACTGCCACCTAAGAGAGGGATCGAGCATCAAATCGACTTGGTTTCTGGTGCGTCACTTCTGAACAGGGCTGCATACCGCACCAACCCAGAGGAGACAAAAGAAATTCAGCGCCAAGTGGAGGAATTGATGAAAAAAGGGTATGTACAGGAAAGTCTTTCCCCTTGTGCTGTCCCTGTTCTTTTAGTGCCTAAGAAAAATGGGTCTTGGAGGATGTGTGTGGATTGCCGCGCAATTAACAACATCACAGTAAGATATAGGCATCCCATTCCTCGCTTAGATGATATGCTTGATGAACTTAGTGGTGCTATTTTTTTCACTAAAATTGATTTAAGAAGTGGCTATCATCAGATTCATATGAAAGAAGGAGATGAGTGGAAAACAGCCTTAAAACAAAGTTTGGATTGTATGAATGGTTAGTGATGCCCTTCGGTTTAACCAATGCACCTAGTACATTTATGCGATTAATGAATCATGTGCTTAGAACTTTCATTGGTAAATTTGTTGTGGTTTATTTTGATGACATCCTAATCTACAGCAAGACTCTTGAAGAACATGTTGCACATATCCAGAGCATGCTTGCTGTCCCGCGTGAACAAAAATTGTACGCTAACCTTGAGAAGTGCACCTTCTGCACCGTCATCAAAATCTCTGGGATCTTCTTCTTCGAAGATGGTTTGTTCCATGTCGTGTTCATTTGCCTGTTCAAATGCAGAACTAACAGAGGGGGTTGATTCATCAAAAGTCACATCACATGACTCGATGACGGTGTTAGTTTCCAAATTATAAACACAATAAGAATGACCATGTGTAGTATAACCCAAAAAGATCCCGTCAGAAGAACGCGACTCAAATTTATCCAAATTACCACGTTTTAGGATAAAGCAACGACAACCAAAAACTCGAAGATGAGTAACCTTGGGCTGTCTCCCAAAACGTAGCTCATAAGATGTCAAGTTCAAAATTGAGCGCAAGAAGATTCGGTTTGAGATGTAACAAGCAGTATTCATGGCCTCAGCCCAGAATTTTCTAGGAGTCCTATGCTCATCGAGCATCGTCCTAGCCATCTCAACCAAAGTGTGGTTCTTTCTCTCAACAACACCGTTCTATTGAGGAACCCGCGGAGCAGAGAGTTGATGTTATATGCCATGCTCCATGCAAAAGTCAACAAAGAGACTGTTCTTGAACTCAGTGCCATTATCACTTCGAATGAATTTCAATGCACCAGGGAGTTCAATGAAAAGTCTCAAAGCCAAGCTCCGAAAGTGTGAGAACACTTCATCCTTGCTGGCAAGAAAGAAGACCCAAGAGTAGCGAGAGAAATCGTCGACAATGACTAAAACATACCACTTGCCGCCTAAAGAACTAACCCGAGAAAGACCTACAGTGTCCATGTGGAGAAGTTCTCCGGGTTGTTCAGTCATCACTGTGGTGACTGGCGAATGCGAAGCGGCAATCATTTTTCCATGTCGACAGGGAGCGCAAACTAAATTCTTCTCAAACTTGAGCCTGGGCAATCCTCGGATCAAACCTAGGGCACTCAGACGAGCGAGCAACTCAAAGGTCATATGCCCTAGTCTCCTATGCCACTTCCAAAGCTCAGAAGTAGAATGTGGAACAAGACAATGAGAAGAACCAGATGACTTTGAAAAATCATCTCCAAAAACTCTCCCAACTCTAAAGATCTTATAGACCACAACGCCATCATAATTGAGTACTTGCGAAGTATCGCGATGGAATCGCACATCGAAGCCCTCATCAAGCAAATTGTATCCCAGGTTCTCAACCAAAGCAACATCTTTGAGAGTGAAATTCGAGTTAAGTCTTACCACACCTTTACCTTTCACTCTACTCCTTCGATTGTTGCCGAAGGTGATATGTTATCTTTGCTTGGTTGTGGTGAGGCTGGAGAACCATGCTGCATCTCCGGTCATATGGCGCGAACAACCGGAGTCCATGATCCACGTGCCCTCCAAGCCTCGATCTGTCGCCTACACATGATAAGAAAATCTCAATCGCTCAGTGCTGGGGTGAGTGAAAATATGACGAGGCATCCAGCACTGAGTGATACGAGTAGTAGGCACAGTAAAAGTAGACTGTCTACGCACATGATAATCGGAATGATGCAAAGTGCGAGGTCTACCTACATGCTGTGATCGAACAACATGACGAGGTCTCCTACTCTGACGAGGTACAAAGCTACTCTCCCGGGGTCTACCACCATATGGAACATGGTGAACACCCCGAGGAGCAAAACCTCTCCGAGAAGCACGAGGAGCCTCGAAAACAGGATGATAGTAAAACTCAGACTCATGCATACCTAGAGATGGGTAATGCATGTCCTGGTAACTCATCGCCTGAGAGCGTCGCTCATCCTTGATGCGACGAAAACAGAACCCAACCAAATGACCCGCCCGCTGACAGTAGGAACAATGAAAAACTCTCCTAGGGGCACTCTCATGGGTCATAGGAGCAACTCTCACAGGCTCCTTGGGCTTCTGCTGAGTGATTTTCTTGGGAGGGATTTTCTTGGCAGGAGGAGAGGTTTTCTTTTGAGTTTGGGTAGGCTTTTTGGCTGATGGAGTGTCTAACAGAGCTCTCTCTTTCTCTAAGGTAGTGGGTGAGGTAAAAATAGTTTTGTTCCCATTTTCTGAAGGAATCCTCTCAAAACCCAAACCTAGAGCTAACCCTGCTCTGTCAGCACACATCTTGGTCTTGGCCAAGAGCAAATCCATCCTACCCTTCCCCTCAGTGCATTTGTTAACCACAGAAAGAAGGTATTCATTTTCAGTAATGAGGTTCTCAGCTCGCTCTCAGTGCCTAGCTGGTCCTTAAGGGTTATGCATGTGTCACACACAGGTTGCACATCCTTAGAACTACCGGCCCTCTCCAATCTAGCCTCTAAGTCATGAACATGCTTATCACGTAAATTAATGCTCTCGCGTAATATAGAACAGTTCATGCATTCAATTATATCATGAGGTCTAGAATCAACCACTAAGAGCTGCTTTTGTGCAGTCTCAAGCTCAGCAAGAGTTTGAGCATGCACAGAACGCAACTGAGCTCGACTCCTCAGTTGAGGAAGTGTCGATGTCGCTGAGAGCAGCAACAAATGCTCTGGAAGCGGCTTTGGCTACTCTCTTAGCCACCTTGCCACGCTTGCCCTTCACAAAGGGTTTCCTCTCCTTCTTGTGGTATTTGGGGCGCTCACTCTCATCTCTCTTCTTGAGTTTTGGGCAATTGGCCTTGATGTGAGAAGTGTCGCCACACTCAAAACAACCACTAAAACCACTTCTCCTCTGATCCCGTCTCTCATGGTGAAAACGGGTGAACCTTCTGGCAATGAGAGCAAGCTCATCATCATCCAAGGTATCCACCTGCTCCTTAGTGACGGAGACCAGGGAGGACAAAGCAAAACCATATGCAAGAACACAAGTGCCAGATGTGCTTAGTTCTACAGTGGTGCCACGGCTAGTGCTAGAAACCAATGCCAATGGCTGTGGCAAAGAGTTTCTGTGCACTGAAGAGATGCGTTGGCAATCTCTATGGACTTCAGCTTGCTGAAGAGCTCATCACAGGTCAATGTGTCATAACCTGCGGACTCCTCAATGCTGGATATCTTCACTTCCCATATGCTACGATCAAGAGCATACATAAGCTTGATAGCCCTATCATGATCATTGTAAGCAAGCGTCCCGTTGGACCGCAAGTTACTCACTATCGCATCAAAGCGAGAAAACATGGCATCTATAGATTCACTAGGTGCCTGCACAAACAACTGATACTGTTGATTATATGTGCTTTGGCGCCTGGCCTTGATCTGTGTAGAGCCCTCATGGAAAATAATGAGAGTGGTCCAAATTTCCCTAGCAGTCCTAAGGTGCTGCACCCTATCAAACTTACTTTGGCTCAAACCAATGAACAATATGTTTCTAGCCTTGGAGTTGGCATTATACTGATCTTTCTCTGTTTGAGAGGTGCGAGTCTCAGGGATGGAGTATTGTGAGTCCACAATCTCCCAAATTGCATTTCCTTAGCTTAGCAAGTAAGCCTCCATGCGCACCTTCCAGTATGCAAAATCAGTCCCATCGAACAGAGGAATTTTACTAACTCTGTCCATGTCGCCAATAGATCACAAAACCAGTTAAAGTCAACTGGTGATCTTAACCTGCTCTGATACCAATTGTTGGACCGGAAACGGCGACCAGAGGGGGGGTGAATGGGAGCTTTTAAAAACTCGAGCTAAAAATAGCCTTCTGTTTTAATTCAGTCTACTGTGGAACAGACTTCGAACACAACCTTCGAAGTTCTGGTTCGGAGGTATTTGACGGCTCCGAACACAGGCTTCACAAGGAGTAAAAGTTCGAAGCCAAGAAGACTTCGCTCCACCCACAACCCCGAAAAATCAACTCTGCTAAGTCAGTGCAGGCTCCGCACACGGGGTGCTTCGAGGAGGCTTCGCACTTCACCCTTCGCAAGAGTGGACTATCCTCTGAGGACTTCGACCAAATACTTAGCGACAGCAACTGGTGCTGGGCTTCGTATTATGAAGGTCTAAACGCACACTAAATAGGCTTCGCTAAGGGCTTCGCCACAAGAAGAAAAACGGGCTTCGATCAGTGCTTCGCTAGTAATCAGTGAGGTCTAGCCTCAAGGTTACACAGAGCGAACACACACTGAAAAACACACTTCGCACAAACACACTTCGCCCAAACAGGCTTCGGTGCACTACTCGACTTATCGAAGTGACACAGTAGAAATCGAAGTATGCAGCGAGGTATGCAAAACAAGCTCAAACAGAAAATGAACACAGAAGCAGGGCTTCGCTGCTTGAACAGGGAACACTAAAAATGAACTCACTGGATGAATACGAAGTATGTGGTGGCTAGTACAGGAGATCAACAATGAATGCTCAAAGTGTTAAATGTTACCTACCCAGCCCCCATATTTATAGCCACTATTCACCCAAGTGAATTGACTACTTTACCCCTAGGGTTTACATCAGTTTTGTCTCTACAGAACAGAGGGGTACAAAAGGTAGTCAACTTTATTTGGAGGCTTCTCTGTCAGCTTTGCAGAGGGGACATCGTCAGCTTTTTGCAGAGCAGACACTGTCAGCCTTTACAGTCTTTGACTTTTCTGAAGCCCCCCTTCGCACTCGAGGGGTGCGGTAGCTTCGGTGAGAAGCCTTGAGCCTGATGGCCTTCGCTTCACCGAAGTCAACCTTCGATACAGTGACGGTTTTGAGCCGAAGCCGTCAAAGCCCTTGGGCCTTCGCACCAACACCTTCGGAGTGGACCACCACGGCTTCGCAGCTTCTCCCAGCTCGAACTCCGTCAGTCCGTGTACCGAAGCCATGCATGGCCGAAGTACCACAAGTCCACCTCACTCTGGAGCCAGCCTTGCTCCGAAGCCTGCTTCACTCCGAAGCCCCACCTTCGGAGTACCACCCTTCGAAGTCCCTCCTTCGTCCAAGGCCTCCGCATGAAGCATTCCATGAGCACATCGTCACAGTGTCTCTCCCCGAGAACACTCCTCGACGAGCCTCACCCGGACCATGCCTTCGATGCACCTCGACTTCCGAGACCTTCATCGGGTATACCTTCGAGTACCTCCATCCGGAGCATACTTCGAACACCTTGCCTCCGCTGAGGACTTGATCCACCAAACTCCGAAGTCACTCCTTCCGGAGTACCCTTCGAAGTGCCTCGCCTCCGAGGACTTTGTCTCGGAGTACCTTCACCCGGACCCACGCTCCGCACTTACTAGCTTCTCCTGGCGCACCTCGACCCGAGGTCCGACCTTGACCCCTTCGCAGCCTCCATGACGGAGCTCCCCGCTCCCCTGGCATCAAGCCTCCCGCTTGACCCAGGCTCACTAACAACGAACCATCCGTCGCCTCCGAAGTCCCCTGTGCACCACAGACAAGCAGACAAGTGTATCCAGTACCCCGGAGACCTCTCCGGGTAAACAACCTTTGGCACACACTCCAGTGTACCGCCCAAAATACCGAGACCTTCGGTACAAACAATTCATCGTGTACTGTCGGACCCCTCCGACAGGCACACTCCGCTGCAACAGCTGCAGCAACCAAACCCACCGAACCCTTCGGTGAAACAACCTCCGAACACCTTAGGAGATCCAACCTCTGAACTCCTTTGGAGGGACCCCTTCGAATCAGAGGTTAAACTCTGTCAATCACTCATCACAGACTCCGAAACCAAACCTTGGTTTCTCAGGTAGTAATACCACCCTAGAGCACATAGGTCAGTTCGTAGCATAGTGCGGCGAAGCTAGTGGGTCAGATTCTTTGAAGCTTATATTGTTTTCTTTATCGCTTTCCGGCACCGCTTTCACTTGGTTTTCGGCATTACCACCGAACTACATTCAGACTTGGGCCCAGTTGGAGCAGAAGTTTCATGACTATTTTTATACTGGGGATACTGAGCTTAGACTTTCACACTTGACATCGGTTACATAGAAGGCAAACGAGAATGTCTCTAAGTATGTTAAGCGTTTTAGGGACACTAGAAACCGATGTTTTACTTTGAACATTTCTGATAGAGACTTGGCTGACCTAGCTTTTAACAGTCTTCACTCCAAACTTAAGGAGAAACTAGATGGCTAGGATTTCTTCGATGTTAGTCAGGTGCTACAGAAGGCTCTGGTTCAGGAAAGCCGAGCCAAAAGCATGAGAAGAAGCCCGAGGACGAGAGAGACGTTGTGTTCAAGGAGATCTGTCCCCGACTAGCAGAGAGACAGGTATGGAAGCCAAAGCCGATTGCCGTGGACAACCCTGCTCCTACTCCAAGCGATGATGAGGATGATCTGATGGACAACGACTACACGCCCATCTCCGAGGGGCCTCCTCCTTAGGTGATGGACATAAATGTCGTCATGCTTCTTGCTTAGTTTTCTCTTCCACAAGATGAGGCCAAGGTCGCTCAGTTGAACCTCGACCCACAGGAGGCTACTTTTGAGAAGCCTGAAGATTTGGCTCGTCACTTGAAGCCTCTCTATGTCAAGGGGTACATCGACGGGAAGCCGATCTCGAGGATGCTTGTAGATAGAGGCACCACCGTCAACCTAATGCTATACTCTTTGTTGAAGAAGCTCGGCAAGAATGAAGATGACTTGATGAGGACCAACTTGACGCTCAATGGCTTCAATGGTGAGAGCTCCGAGGCCAAGGGTGTACTTTCTATGGACCTAACGGTGGGCAACAAAACATTGCCAACGGCGTTCTTCGTCGTCGATGTGTAAGGTAACTACAGTGTGCTACTTGGGCGTGACTGGATTCACGCAAATTGTTGTATCCCATCTACTTTGCACCAATACTTGATCCAGTGGGACAGCGATGATGTGGAGGTTGTACCAGCTGATACTTCGGCCCAGATTGCTTTGGCCGATGTGTCCATGGACGCCGTCCATGATAAGGTAGAGTTTCTGTTAGGTAGAGATCTCTCAGATTATGAATTTGTTAGCGTGTCTAAGGGACGTTTTGTTCCCATGTCTGTGAAGCCGGCTAGTGTAGCACGATTATTTCTAAACTAGTAGTCATGTCTAGTAAGAGTAATCTTGATTGGCTAAAGTCTCGTGTGGAGAAATATCGGTCTTCTAAAGACGGCATTGCTGAAGCCATTGAAGATTTTAGCGAAGTAGAAAAGTTAGGTCAAGGTTTCGCGTCGGCCAACCCTCTAGAATAAGTAGATATAGGCGATGGTACTTTTCCAAGGCCGACTTTTCTAAACAAAAATTTGCAGGCTGATGAAAAGACCGAAGTAATAAAGTTGCTTCGAGTGTATATCGATTGTTTCGCACGGGAGTATAGCGATATGCCCAGACTTAGCCGTGAGCTCATTGAGCATCGGCTACCTATCAAACCTGGGTTTAGGCCTTATAAACAACCCCCTCATCGCTTTAATTCGGCCGTGTATGTGACGCCCTGATTTATCAAATCAGAACATTATTGAATTTCTAGAGAAAAACAATAATACAAGAGGTTCATCATGCGACAACGTACATACGACAAGCATTCATGGTACACAAACCATATTATTACATAAGAGTGAAATTAAAAATAAGTAAATAAAAGCATGACGAACGCCTTCTTCAGGATCTTTCTTCTTGACTGGGTCGCTACTCCAGACCATCCGTGTAGTAAGCATCCTATGAATTGTGTGTCCAACGGGTATGAGTACAAAGAGTACTCAACAAGCGACCGCAAATGCAAGTAATAATGCAAGATAATAACAAAGGAAGGATAATGGCTAAAAGTGCGGAAAAGTACATTTTTCGGTATTGCATTTAGTGTAATCAAATTTTAATCATGCTGAATAATAAACATGAACATCAATTATACCATCTAACTCGAGGAGTACGTTTTCCCTCCTCGCGCAACAGTCCTTATATGTCAAACCATCATGCACATACATATCACAAGTAAACTAATTGTGGGATGTCACGCAACCCGCCCTTGACCGTGGGCTCGGCTTTTCGAAAAGATTTATGACTCTGATCAGAGATGTACTACTGTACCCACAAGGCACGCACTCATCCCAAACACCAAAGTGTAACGAGATGACCCATACCATGGGAACTCGTGCCAAAACATCAGCATGAAATGCTCCAAGCGATAACCACCCGCTCTAGGTTTCGCCGGCGCGCCGGGCCGCATCCCGGCTAACGTCGCACCCCCTTTTGCGCCACGTCGGTACAAGCCACCCGCAGGTGCTGCTTGACCCATCTCCAAGTGGTGGCCTCGGTTTGGAACACTCCATACCTTAGTTAGGACTTACCCATTAGACTTGTGGTTAGTACGGAAGTGTATTGCAACGGATCCCTCAGACCGGTCCTTATAGTGCCCCGGGTGCTACCGACCAATGCCCTAGCTTGCACCCGGAACCCACCATGCATACACTCACAAACATAACTCTATCACCAACAGCATTCCAGAGATAAGAATAACGGGGATCATATAGTAGATTCCAATCGCTATGACTCATTTTTAATCCTATAGCAACCGTGTCGATACATTGGACACTAGCTAATAATACTAATCATATGGTGAAAAGGAGTTCAGGCTAGATAGCATGGCTTGGGTTGCACATCAAGGTCGGGGGATCCTAATAAATATATTGTAAGGGTTTCATTTGACTAATGCATGTATATCCTATGTGTTTTAGCGATAGTTTAATAAGACATGGGTTCAATATGCTCAAAAGATTGGTTTGGTGACTTGCCTTGTTCAGCGAAAGGGGAGGGAGGAACTTCGGGAAAATATTCCGGCTCCTCGGCGACGTCGTAGTCTAATATAAATAAAATAAATATGACATTCAATTAAACAATCCAAAATCACACACCAAGCATATAGGTTTTGATTGGGTTAATTTAAGGAAAATATAGTTGTTAAGTTTCTGAAATTCATATTATGAATATTTTAAAATGAACTATAATGAAACATTGTCCTTTATAAAAGAGATAATAATGTGAACAAGTTTATTTTAAGTTTTCTAACTAATTTAAAATAAGTGGTTCAGAGTAAACTTAGTGGTTTCATTGTATTAACAGGAAAAGAATAAAAGATAAATTTTGTTGAAATTGAACTGAATCAATTTGAAATTTACCCTAAAGAGCATTTGAATACTTTATTAAATAAGCATGAAATATTCAAAGTAAACATACTGTTTTTATTGTATTAACATGTAGAGGATAAAATTATAAATTTTCTAGAATTGAAATGGTAATTTTCGGAGTTAAAATGCGCAAGATATGAATTTTAGAAGTTTAAAACCATTCCTGGAATTTAAATTAAATCCAAAACAGTCGCCGGTCCACGGTGAACCAGATCCACCGTGAACCCACGCACTGTGCACGTGGTCCGGCCCATCCTGGACCATTGGATCCAGATCCAACGCGCGAGGGTGAGGCGGAGGCGTTAAGTTAACGTGGACGACTGAGATTAAAACGCCGAACCGGTACGCATCATGCAGTCCAGATGCGACGCGGGATTTAAATTCTAGCGAATGGCTCAGATTAAAACGTAACTCTTCATCGAGATCTAACGGATTCGATTAAACCGCACGAGGGATTTAATCGCCACCATCGGATCCATATCACACGGTCGCGATTGAATCCGACACGACACGGGTACTCGACCCATGCCGGTCGTCTTCTTGGCGACGGCGATTTGGCCAGAGGCCACGGCGAGCGACGACGGCCCTAGCTAAGCCTAGAAACGGAAAGAGGGCGTTAAGGGGAACACGGGGGTACCGTTGTGGTGGCGGATGGTCGTCGGAGCGTGGCCGGCGATGAGCGAAGGCGGCGGAGTGGTTCGGGTTCCTTGTCGGCGACGACGTTCTGGTGGGGTTCGTCATCGGTGGAGGGGTGGCCGAGGTCGGTGAGGTCCTGGCTGTCACAGAGGTGTGGTCGGCGAGGACGGAGGGGGACTCCGGTGACGGCGAGCGGTGACTGGAGTGCGGGCGGTGGTGTGGCGCTAAAGTTCGGTTTCCGGGTATTCTTCTCGGTCTATACGCGAATTGTCATTGGGGTTGAGCACGGCGGTGGTCGGGGGTTTAAATAGGGGTACCGGCGGGGGTAGGGAGGGCGCAATCGGGGGAGGCCGAGAGCAAACGTCGACGAGGCGGTTTCATTGCATGCGAGCGACAGTAGGACGATTACGCATGAAATTAAGAGGGGAAATGGTCGGCGCGATGCGGGGGATTCAATGCCGGCGATAAATGGAGGGGAGGGGGCCGGCGACGAGCGAATCGCGGAGGCATTGATTCAGCCGGTGAGGTTTGGGGGCGATGGCACGAGGTGGATGACGGTCCTGACAGGCAGGGGCCATAGGCCAGCGGGCGCGAGCGAACGGGTGGCGATTGACGGGTGGGGCCGTGCGGTCGGGCGCGCGAGGAGAGAGGGGCTCGCTGACAAGCGGGGTCCACTAGTCAGTCGGGGCGCACGGGGAGGAGTGGGCTGGGCCGGCCGGGAGAGAGGGAAAGGGAGGGGGAGGGCCCGTTACTGTTTAAATGCTTTTCCGAATAAAAATAATTACAGAAATTGATTTAAAATATTTGGGCTACTTCCAAGGGTGATAAAAAATTGTAAAAATTCTCAAAAATATCTTTTGGTCTTGGGAACTCATAGAGAATTTTCTAGCCTCTGGTTTGGTCATTTCATCTAGGTTCTAGTTCAAAAAGGTTAAGGAGGGCATTAAAGGTATTTCCAAAATAAATAATTCCAGGAAAATAGACTAAATGATATTTTTATTTCTTTGAAAATTTGGGGTGTTACAAACCTATCCCTCTTACAAAGAATCTCGTCCTCGAGATTGAAACGCTACTCGAATAACTCGGGGTATTGGGCTTTCAACTCGTCTTCTTTTTCCCATGTGGCTTCTTCAACGGGGTTATTGTCCCACTAAACCTTGAAGAAGCGAACCACACAGCTCTTGGTTACTCTTTTCTTAGTATATCTGTCCCAAATAGCTGTGACTCTCTGGTCTGATCCCAGAGGAGCGGCGTTCTGCACTTACGCCCATACAGTGCCTCAAACGGGGACATTTGCAGGCTAACTTGATAGCTGTTGTTGTAGGAGAACTCTGCATAGGGCAAGTTCTTGTCCCACATCCCGCCAAAGTCTAGAGCACAAGCTCTAAGCATATCCTCCAATATCTGGTTGACCCTCTCGGTTTGACCACCGGTCTGTGGGTGATAGGCGGCGCTAAAGTTCAGCCGGGTGCCGAATTCCTCTTGAAGGTTCTTCCAAAACTTAGAGGTAAACTGACTCCCACGGTCAGATACAATCTTATTTGGAACTCCGTGTAGGCACACGATCCAGGTCTTATACAACTCGACCAACTTGGCGACTGTGTAAGTTGTCTTGACGGAGATGAAGTGAGCCACCTTGGTGAGTCGGTCGACGATCACCCAGATAGAATCATGATCGGCTTGGGTCCTAGGTAGTCCCATGATGAAATCCATTCCTATCTCTTCCCACTTCCATTCGGGGACTTTGAGGGGTTGCAACTGTCCAGCAGGTCTTTGGTGCTCTTCCATGACTCGCTGGCATGTGTCGCACTTGGCCACATACTCACCTATTTCCCTCCTCATGCTGACCCACCAATATTTGTCCTTTAGGTCTTGATACATCTTTTTACTCCTGGGATGTATGGAGTATAGAGTATCGTGAGCTTCTTGAAGGATGAGGGTCTTCAGCTCAGGCTTGTCGGGCACACATATCCGGTTTCCGAACCAGATGGTACTGAGAAACCAAGGGTTGGTTTCGGAGTCTGTGATGAGTGATTGACAGGCTTTTACCCTCTATTTCGAAGAGTTCCCTCCGAAGGGGTTCGGAGGTTGGTATTCGGAGGCTGTTTCACCGAAGGGTTCAGTGGGCTTGGTTGATGCAGCTGTGCAGTGGAGTGTGCCTGTCGGAGGGGTCCGACAGTACACGATGACTGGGTTGTACCGAAGGTCTCGATACTTTGGGCGGGACACCGGAGTGTGTGCCGAAGGTTGTTTACCCGGAGAGGTCTCCGGGGTACTGGATACACTTGTCTGCTTGTCTATGGTGCGCAGGGGACTTCGAAGGCGACGGACGATTTGTAGCAAGTGAACCTGGGTCAAGCGGGAGGCTTGATGCCAGGGGAGCAGGGAGCTCCGTCACGAAGGCTGCGAAGGGGTCGAGGTCGGACCTCGGGTCGAGGTGCGCCAGGAGAGGGCAGTAAGTGCGGAGCGTGGCTCCGGGTGAAGGTACTCCGAGACAAAGTCCTCGGAGGCGAGGCACTTCGAAGGGTACTCTGGAAGGAGTGACTTCGGGGTATGGTGGATCAAGTCCTCAGCAATGAGGCAAGGTGTTCGAAGTGTGCTCCGGAGGGAGACACTCGAAGGTTACCCGACGAAGGTCTCAGATGTCGAGGTGCATCGAAGGCATGGCCCGGGTGAGGCTCGTCGAGGAGTGTGTCGGGGAGAGACACTGCGACGAAGGGCTCATGGAATGCTTCATGCGGAGGCCTTGGACGAAGGAGGGACTTCGAAGGGTGGTACTCTGAAGGTGGGGCTTCGGAGTGAAGCAGGCTTCGGAGCGAGGCTAGCTCCGGAGTGAGGATGACTTGAGGTACTTCGGCCATGCATGGCTTCGGTACACGGACTGATGGAGTTCGAGCTGGGAGAAGCTGCGAAGCCGTGGTGGTCCACTCCGAAGGTGTTGGTGCGAAGGCCCAAGGGCTTTGACGGCTTCGGCTCAAAACCGTCACTGTATCGGAGGCTGACTTTGGTGAAGCGAAGGCCGTCAGGCTCAAGGCTTCTCACCGAAGCTACCGCACCCCTCGCGTGCGAAGGGGGGCTTCAGAATAGTCAAAGACTGTAAAGGATGACAATGTCTGCTCTGCAAAAAGCTGACGCTGTCCCCTCTGCAAAGCTGACAGAGAAGCCTCCAGAATAATGTTGACTACCTTTTGTACCCCTCTGTTCTGTAGAGACAAAACCAATGTAAACCCTAGGGGTAAAGTAGTCAATTCACTTGGGTGAATAGTGGCTATAAATATGGGGGCTGGGTAGGTAACATTTAACACTTTGAGCATTCATTGTTGAGCTCCTGTACTAGCCACCACATACTTGTATTCATCCAGTGAGTTCATTTTTAGTGTTCCCTGCTCAAGCAGCGAAGCCCTGCTTCTGTGTGCATTTTATACTTGAGCTTGTTTTGCATACCTCGCTGCATACTTCGATCTTTAGTGTGTCACCTCAAGTGGCTTGCGGTAGTTCACCGAAGCCTGTTTGGGTGAAGTGTGTTTGTGCGAAGTGTGTTTTTCAGTGCGTTCGCTCTGTGTAACTGGAGGCTAGACCTCGCTGCTTACTAGCGAAGCACTGATCGAAGGCTGCTTTTCTTCCCGTGTCATAGCCCTTAGCGAAGCCCGCAAAGTGTGCATTTAGACCTTCGAAGTACGAAGCCCAACACCAGTTGATGTCGCTAAGTATTTGGTCGAAGTCCTCAGAGGGCAGTCCACTCTTGCGAAGGGTGAAGTGCGAAGCCTGCTCGAAGCACCCTGTGTGCGGAGCCTGCACTGACTTAGCAGAGTTGATTTGTCGGGGTTGGAGGTGGAGCGAAGTCTTCTTGGCTTCGAACTTTTACTCCTTGCGAAGCCTGTGTTTGGAGCTGTCAAATACCTCCGAACCAAAACTTCGAAGGTTGTGTTCGAAGCCTGTTCCACAGTAGACTGAATTAAAATAGAAGGCTATTTTTAGCCTGAAATTTTAAAAGCTCCCATTCACCCCCTCCTCTGGTCGCTGTTTCCGGTCCAACAATTGGTATCAGAGCGGGTTAAGATCACCAGTTGACCTTAACCGGTTTTGTGATCTTTTGGCGACATGGACAGAGTTAGTAAAATTCCTCTATTCGATGGGATTGATTTCGCATACTGGAAGGTGCACATGGAGGCTTACTTGCTAAGCCAAGGAAATGCAATTTGGGAGATTGTGGACTCACAATACTCCATCCCTGAGACTCGCACTTCTCAAACAGAAAAGGATCAGTATAATGCCAACTCGAAGGCTAGAAATATACTGTTCATTGGTTTAAGTAGAAGTGAGTTTGATAGGGTGCAGCACCTTAGGACAGCTAGGGAAATTTGGACAACACTCACTATTTTTCATGAGGGCTCTACACAGATTAAGGCCAGGCGCCAAAGCACATACAATCAACAGTATCAGCTGTTTGTGCAGGCACCTGGTGAATCTATAGATGCCTTGTTTTCTCGCTTTGATGCGATAGTGAGTAACTTGCGGTCCAACGGGACGCTTGCTTACAATGATCAGGATAGGGCTATCAAGCTTCTCTATGCTCTTGATCGTAGCATTTGGGAAGTGAAGATATCCAGCATTGAGGAGTCCGCAGGTTATGACACATTGACATGTGATGAGCTCTTCAGCAAGCTGAAGTCCACAAAGATTGCTAAGGCATCTCTTGCGGTGCACAGGAACTCTTTGACACAGCCATTGGCATTGGTTTCTAGCACTAGCCGTGGCACCACTGCAGAACCGAGCACATCTGGTACTTGTGTTCTTGCAGATGGTTTTGCTTTATCCTCCCTGGTCTCCGTTACTAAGGAGCAGGTGGATACTCTGGATGATGATGAGCTTGCTCTCATTGCCAGAAGGTTCACCCATTTTCACCATGAGAGATGGGATCAGAGGAGAAGTGGTTTTAGTGGTTGCTTTGAGTGTGGCGACACTTCTCATATCAAGGACAATTGCCCGAAACTCAAAAAGAGAGATGAGAGTGAGCGCCCCAAATACCACAAGAAGGAGAGGAAACCCTTTGTGAAGGGCAAGCGCGGCAAGGTGGCTAAGAGAGTAGCCAAAGCCGCTTCCAGAGCATTTGTTGCTGCTCTCAGCGACATCGACACTTCCTCAACTGAGGAGTCGAGCTCTGAGGAGGAGGAGTCCCCAAGGAAGGAGGACAAGAAGGACAAGAAGGGACGAGACTTCACCGGCCTTTGCTTCATAGCCGACAGCGATCATAGCGGTGATGAGCTTGACTCATCTGAGGTACCACTATCCTCTGACCAGCTTTTAATTAAACTAGATGAGCTGAATGAAGTAGTTCTTGGTCAGGATAGATTACTTGAGCAAGCCGCTAGAGAAAGAAAAACCTTAGACTTAGGCTAGAATCTGTTTCTACTGAGTATGCCATGCTTAAGTCTAAAGTTAATGATGCTGAATGTGAATCTTGTACTGTTGTCATGGGTGAGCTTGCTCAGTTGCATTCTGTACATGCTCAAACTCTTTCCGAGCTTGAGACTGCACAGAAGCAGCTTTTGGTGGTTGATTCTAGACCTCTTGATATAATTGAATGCATGAACTGTTCTTTATTACGCGAGAGCATTAATTTACGTGATAAACATGTTCATGATTTGGAGGCTAGATTGGAGAGGGCCGGTAGTTCTAAGGATGTGCAGCTTGTTTGTGACACGTGCATTACCCTTAAGGACCAGCTAGGCACTGTTAGAGAGCAAGCTGAGAACCTAATGACTGAAAATGAATACCTTCTTTCTGTGGTTAACAAATGCACTGAGGGAAAGGGTAGGATGGATTTGCTCTTGGCAAAGACCAAGATGTGTGCTGACAGAGCAGGGTTAGCTCTAGGTTTGGGTTTTGAGAGGATTCCTTCAGATAGTGGAAACAAAACTGTTTTTACCTCTCCCACTACCCTAGAGAAAGAGAGAGCTCTGTTAGACACTCCTTCAGCCAAAAAGCCTACCCAAGCTCATAAGAAAACCACTCCTCCTGCCAAGAAAATCCCTCCCATGAAAACCACTCAGCAGAAGCCCAAGGAGCCTGTGAGAGTTGCTCCTAAGACCCATGAGAGTGCCCCTAGGAGAGTCTTTCATTGTTCCTACTGTCAGCAGGCGGGTCATTTGGTTGGGTTCTGTTTTCGTCGCATTAAGGATGAGCGACGCTCTCAGGCGATGAGTTACCAGGACATGCATTACCCATCTTTAGGTATGCATGAGTCTGAGTTTTACTATCGTCCTGCTTTTGAGGCTCCTCGTGCTTCTCGGAGAGGTTTTGCTCCTCGAGGTGTTCACCATATTCCATATGGTGGTAGACCTCGGGCGAGTAGCTTTGTACCTCGTCAGAGTAGGAGACCTCGTCATGTTGTTCGATCACAGCATGTAGGTAGACCTCGCACTTTGCATCATTCTGATTATCATGTGCGTAGACAGTCTACTTTTAATGTGCCTACTACTCGTGTCACTCAGTGCTGGATGCCTCGTCATATTTTCACTCACCCCAGCACTGAGCGATCGAGATATTCTTATCATGTGTAGGCGACAGACCGAGGCTTGGAGGGCATGTGGATCATGGACTCCGGTTGTTCGCGCCATATGACCGGAGATGCAGCATGGTTCTCCAGCCTCACCACAACCAAGCAAAGGGAACATATCACCTTCGGCAACAATCGAAGGAGTGGAGTGAAAGGTAAAGGTGTGGTAAGAATTAACTCGAATTTCACTCTCAAAGATGTTGCTTTGGTTGAAAACCTAGATACAATTTGCTTTCTGTATCTCAGTTGCTTGATGAGGGCTTCGAAGTGCGATTCCATCGCGATACTTCGCAAGTACTCAATTCTGATGGCGTTGTTGTTTGTAAGATCTTTAGAGTTGGGAGAGTTTTTGGAGCTTATTTTTCTGAGTCATCTGGTTCTTCTCATTGTCTTGTTGCACATTCTACTTCTGAGCTTTGGAAGTGGCATAGGAGACTAGGGCATATGAGCTTTGAGTTGCTTGCTCGTCTGAGTGCCCTAGGTCTGATCCGAGGATTGCCCAAGCTCAAGTTTGAGAAGAATTTAGTTTGCGCTCCTTGTCGACATGGAAAAATGATTGCCGCTTCGCATTCGCCAGTCACCACAGTGATGACTGAACAACCCGGAGAACTTCTCCACATGAACACTGTAGGTCCTTCTCGGGTTAGTTCTTTGGGCGGCAAGTGGTATGTGTTAGTTATTGTCGACGATTTCTCTCGCTACTCTTGGGTCTTCTTTCTTGCCAGCAAGGATGAAGTGTTTTCACACTTTCGGAGCTTGGCTTTGAGACTTTTCACTGAACTCCCTGGTGCATTGAAATTCATTCGAAGTGATAATGGCACCGAGTTCAAGAACAGTCTCTTTGTTGACTTTTGCATGGAGCATGGCATAGAACATCAATTTTCTGCTCCGCGGGTTCCTCAACAAAACGGTGTCGTTGAGAGGAAGAACCACACTTTGGTTGAGATGGCTAGGACGATGCTCGATGAGCATAGGACTCCTAGAAAATTCTAGGCTGAGGCCATGAACACTGCTTGTTACATCTCAAACCGAATCTTCTTGCGCTCAATTTTGAACTTGACATCTTATGAGCTACATTTTGGGAGACAGCCCAAGGTTACTCATCTTCGAGTTTTTGGCTGTTGTTGCTTTATCCTAAAACGTGATAATTTGGATAAATTTGAGTCGCGTTCTTCTGACGGGATCTTTTTGGGTTATACTACTCATGGTCATTCTTATCGTGTTTATAATTTGGAGACTAACACTATCATCGAGTCATGTGATGTGACTTTTGATGAATCAACCCCCTCTATTAGTTCTGCATTTGAACAGGCAAATGAACACGATATGGAACAAACCATCTTCGAAGAAGAAGATCCCTGAGATTTCGAGGATGAACCACTACTACCCTCGACATCAACCCCCGAAGCCGACCCCGCTTCGACCACTTCGGCACAAGGTCCCGAAGCAACTACCTCGACATCGGTCATCTTGGACCATTCCAACGCACAAGTCAAGAGGGAGACTGCATCTCACCGCGAGGCTCCACATCATGTTCAAAGGATGCACCCTCCTGAGCAGATCATTGGTGAGCTTGATCAAAGGGTAACACGTTCTCATGCTCATTTCACTAATTCTGCTTTTGTTGCTTCTTTCGAGCCCTTAGATGTTAGTCATGCACTTTTTGATTCTAGTTGGATCAATGCCATGCATGAAGAACTTGAAAATTTTGAGAGAAACCAAGTCTGGTCACTAGTTGATCCTCCACCAAATGTTCATTTCATTGGAACAAAATGGATTTTCAAAAATAAACAAGGGGAGGATGGGACTATAGTTAGAAACAAGGCTAGACTTGTAGCTCAGGGTTATTCTCAATTAGAAGGGATTGATTTTACTGAAACTTTTGCACCTGTTGCTCGTCTTGAGGCCATTAGGATTTTGCTTGCCTTTGCGACATCCCGGGGATTCAAACTCTATCAAATGGATGTCAAAAGTGCCTTCCTTAATGGCTTCATAGGCGAAGATGTTTATGTAAAACAACCCCCTGGTTTTGAAAACCCCAAATACCCACATAAAGTCCTTAAACTTCATAAGGCTCTTTATGGACTCAAGCAGGCCCCTCGGGCTTGGTATGACAGACTTAAGTCTTTTCTGCTTGAGCGGGGGTATTTGATGGGATCTGTTGATAAAACCCTGTTCACTCTCAAGCATGGCAAAGATTTCCTTCTAGTGCAGATTTATGTGGATGATATCATCTTTGGTGGCTCGTCTCATGCTTTGGTTGCCGAGTTTGTAGTTGCCATGAGCAGGGAGTTCGAGATGTCCATGATGGGCGAACTCACATTTTTCCTTGGTTTGCAAATCAAGCAAGGCAAACAAGGTACGTTTGTCCACCAGACAAAGTACACCAAGGACCTACTAAAGAAATTCGACATGGCCGATGCGAAGCCTCTCGCCACTCCAATGGCTACATCTGTAGCATTGGATCCTGACGAAGATGGAGAAGCCGTAGATCAGAAGGAGTTCCGAAGCATGATCGGCTCCCTCCTCTACTTGACTGCTACGAGGCCGGACATACACTTCGCAGTGTGTCTGTGCGCTCGTTTTCAGGCTTCACCTCGAGCTTCGCACCGCCAAGCGATAAAGCGCATTCTAAGGTATCTCAAACATACCCTTGAGTTCGGCATTTGGTATTCAGTGTCTTCATCTTTATGTCTTCGAGGTTATTCCGATGCGGATTTTGCTGGATGTAGGATTGATAGGAAGAGTACCTCTGGTACTTGTCATTTTCTGGGTACATCACTGGTTTGCTGGTCTTCCCGCAAACAGTCTAGTGTTGCACAATCGACGGCTGAGGCCGAATATGTTGCTGCAGCTAGCTGTTACTCTCAGATTTTGTGGATGGTTTCCACTTTGCGGGATTTCGGGTTAGATTATAAGAGTGTTCCACTTTTCTGTGATAACACTAGTGCTATTTGTATTGTAAACAACCCGGTTCAGCACTCCAGAACCAAACACATTGATGTGCGATATCATTTTCTCAGAGATCACAATGAGAAGGTGATATTGAACTTCAATATGTTGATACCCAACACCAGCTAGCCGATATTTTCACAAAACCCCTCGATGCTTCTCGTTTTGCCTACTTGTGTGGGGAACTTGGTATTTGTCACCCTTACGGCATTTTGTGAGGGGGAGCTATTTTTTTAATTGTCGTGCATATGCTCATCATGTGTGTAATTGCATTTACATCTCTTGCACTTATATGCCTGATTATAATTCTTGAAATCGTGTCAGCTCAGCTCTATTTAATATTTCTGAAACATTAATGTGCATGATTTTTCTTTCCAAAATCAAATCATGCTCACTGCTTAGTCTTGAATCTAGCATGTTTAGGCTGGACTGCTTTAGCTATTTTTTTATCTGCTTGATAGCAAGACACCTTTTCTTTGGATGCTAAACAATGCAACTTGAAAAATTGTATTCATGGACATTCATCAAGTGCTAAACAATTTGTTTACTTAATCAAATTTCCAAAATCCATGATTTTCATGCTTCAAAGTAAAAAGATCCAGGTGGGTTTGTTTGTCGCACTACTCTATTCTAGACTGCTTACCATAGCACATTGGTCTGAATTGGGATAGTGTAGTGTATGCCTAAATCACCGCCTTAAGCTTCCGATGGCTTTCGTGCCTAGGCTTGGCTTGATTGGAAAGTATAAGGTAGACAAACAAATAACCCCTGGCATTATGAAAAGAACAACAACACTAATTGATCATCAAGTTTGCTTTCAATGCTCCATTTGAACTGGACTTGTCTGTCTAGAGTAGAAATTGGCTAGCTGTGCGCAGTCCTTGCTTTTACTTGTCTAGTTACCTTGATTGAGTGGTGATGCTTTTATTTCACAAATGATAAAAACACATGATGTCATCATGTTTTTAGAGAATGTTAAATTGGGCTGAGCACATGATAATTGGTATTAAATGTTGGCGTATTTGTTGCTTTATGTGTCTTTGCAACTCTGCTCATCTCAAAGCTATGCATCTTTTAAATGCTCCTTGATGCTTGCATTGCCAAAGAGGGAGAAATTTGAGTTCTCTGTTGCAAAGGGGTAAGTTGTACAAAGGGGAGATTTGCCGAAGGGGCTTTTACTCTTTTAAAAAGGGGGAGGAAAATTTTTTTATCAAGTGACATGAGTTGGTTCGTTTTTGAGTTTTTATGGTCACTTGTGTGCTGAAATTTTTCAAATTTTCTTGAACCTGAATTTGGTTGTCAATGCACTCATCAAGGGGGAGATTGAAAAAACCAAGGGTTGGTTTCAGAGTCTGTGATGAGTGATTGACAGGCTTTTACCCTCTGTTTCGAAGAGGTCCCTCCGAAGGGGTTCGGAGGTTG
Organism: Zizania palustris; assembly: GCA_019279435.1. Classification (NCBI taxonomy): domain Eukaryota; kingdom Viridiplantae; phylum Streptophyta; class Magnoliopsida; order Poales; family Poaceae; genus Zizania; species Zizania palustris. The sequence goes on from JAAALK010000080.1 coordinate 33,119,684, forward strand.
GTATTCGGAGGCTGTTTCACCGAAGGGTTCGGTGGGCTTGGTTGCTGCAGCTGTGCAGCGGAGTGTGCCTGTCGGAGGGGTCCGACAGTACATGATGACTGGGTTGTACCGAAGGTCTCGGTACTTTGGGCAGTACACCGGAGTGTGTGCCGAAGGTTGTTTACCCGTGGAGGTCTCCAGGGTACTAGATACACTTGTCTGCTTGTCTGTGGTGCGCAGGGGACTTCGGAGGTGACGGACGGTTCGCAGCAAGTGAACCTGGGTCAAGCGGGAGGCTTGATGCCAGGGGAGCAGGGAGCTCCGTCATGGAGGCTGCGAAGGGGTCGAGGTTGGACCTCGGGTCGAGGTGCGCCAGTAGAGGGCAGTAAGTGCGGAGCGTGGCTCCGGGTGAAGGTACTCCGAGACAAAGTCCTCGGAGGCGAGGCACTTCGAAGGGTACTCTGGAAGGAGTGACTTCGGGGTATGGTGGATCAAGTCCTCAGCAATGAGGCAAGGTGTTCGAAGTGTGCTCCGGAGGGAGACACTCGAAGGTTACCCGACGAAGGTCTCAGATGTTGAGGTGCATCGAAGGCATGGCCCGGGTGAGGCTCGTCGAGGAGTGTGCTCGGGGAGAGACACTGCGATGAAGGGCTCATGGAATGCTTCATGCGGAGGCCTTGGACGAAGGAGGGACTTCGAAGGGTGGTACTCTGAAGGTGGGGCTTCGGAGTGAAGCAGGCTTCGGAGCGAGGCTAGCTCTGGAGTGAGGATGACTTGAGGTACTTCGGCCATGCATGGCTTCGGTACACGGACTGATGGAGTTCGAGCTGGGAGAAGCTGTGAAGCCGTGGTGGTCCACTCCGAAGGTGTTGGTGCGAAGGCCCAAGGGCTTTGACGGCTTCGGCTCAAAACCGTCACTGTATCGGAGGCTGACTTCGGTGAAGCGAAGGCCGTCAGGCTCAAGGCTTCTCACCGAAGCTACCGCACCCCTCGCGTGCGAAGGGGGGCTTCAGAAAAGTCAAAGACTGTAAAGGCTGACAATGTCTGCTCTGCAAAAAGCTGACGCTGTCCCCTCTGCAAAGCTGACAGAGAAGCCTCCAGAATAATGTTGACTGCCTTTTGTACCCCTCTGCTCTGTAGAGACAAAACCAATGTAAACCCTAGGGGTAAAGTAGTCAATTCACTTGGGTGAATAGTGACTATAAATATGGGGGCTGGGTAGGCAACATTTAACACTTTGAGCATTCATTGTTGAGCTCCTGTACTAGCCACCACATACTTTGTATTCATCCAGTGAGTTCATTTTTAGTGTTCCCTGCTCAAGCAGCGAAGCCCTGCTTCTGTGTGCATTTTATACTTGAGCTTGTTTTGCATACCTCGCTGCATACTTCGATCTTTAGTGTGTCACCTCAAGTGGCTTGCGGTAGTTCACCGAAGCCTGTTTGGGCGAAGTGTGTTTGTGCGAAGTGTGTTTTTCAGTGCGTTCGCTCTGTGTAACTGGAGGCTAGACCTCGTTGCTTACTAGCGAAGCACTGATCGAAGGCTGCTTTTCTTCCCGTGTCATAGCCCTTAGCGAAGCCCGCAAAGTGTGCATTTAGACCTTCGAAGTACGAAGCCCAACACCAGTTGCTGTCGCTAAGTATTTGGTCGAAGTCCTCAGAGGGCAGTCCACTCTTGCGAAGGGTGAAGTGCGAAGCCTGCTCGAAGCACCCTGTGTGCGGAGCCTGCACTGACTTAGCAGAGTTGATTTGTTGGGGTTGGAGGTGGAGCGAAGTCTTCTTGGCTTCGGACTTTTACTCCTTGCGAAGCCTGTGTTCGGAGCTGTCAAATACCTCCGAACTAGAACTTCGAAGGTTGTGTTCGAAGCCTGTTCCGCAGTAGACTGAATTAAAACAGAAGGCTATTTTTAGCCTGAAATTTTAAAAGCTCCCATTCACCCCCCTCTGGTCGCCGTTTCCGGTCCAACAGGTACCATGCTCGTCCTCGGAGAATCCGGGGGCTTTACCCTTCCGCATGTTCTGCTGGATCTCCAAGATGTCCGGGTCTTCCTTCTGCTTTTCTCGGATCTGGTCTATCAAGACTGGTCTAGACTCCAAAGCAGCGAGGTACGCTCTGGTAGTGATCCCTAAATTCAGCCTTTCCATCTCCTTGTATAGCAAAGGGGCCTGGTCCTGTATCATGATGGCATTGCAGTACCCTTTCTGACTAAGGGTGTCTGCCACCACATTGGCCTTTCCTGGATGATAATGGATGCCCAAGTCATAATCTTTGATCAGTTCCAACCATCTCCTTTGTCTGAGGTTCAGGTCCGGTTGGGTGAATATATACTTAAGGCTCTTGTGGTCGGTGAAGACCTCACACCGATTTCCCACAAGGTAATGTCTCCATATCTTCAAGGCATGAACCACTGCTGCTAACTCCAGGTCGTGGGTCGGGTAGTTCAGCTCTTGTGGTATCAGCTGTCGGGAGGCGTAAGATATCACCTTCCCATCTTGCATTAAGACGCATCCCAATCCTTGACGAGAGGCATCACAGTAGACGTGAAAGTCCTTCTGGATGTCTAGCAGGGTCAGAATAGGGGCTGACATGAGCTTCTTCTTGAGGGTTTGGAAGCATTCTTCACAATCTGGGGTCCATTCAAATTTTACCTCCTTCTGCAATAGCCTGGTCATGGGCTTGGCTATCTTCGAGAAGTTCTCGATGAACCGGCGGTAGTATCCGGCCAATCCGAGAAAACTCCGGATCTTGGTCACGTTCGTGGGCTGCAACCAGTTGGTTACTGCTTCCACGGTGGTTGGGTCCACAGCTATTCCTCCGGCAGATATGACATGGCCAAGGAACTTCACCTCAGACGACCAAAACTCGCACTTGCTGTATTTGGCATACAGTTGTTGTTCCCTTAGCTTTCCGAGGGTCAAGCAGAGGTGGGTTTCGTGTTCTTCCTTGGTCTTGGAGTAGACGAGGATATCGTTGATGAATACCATGATGAACTTATCCAAGAACTCCATGAACACATTGTTCATCATGTTCATGAAAAAGGCGGGGGCATTTGTGAGTCCGAACGACATCACAGTACACTCGTAGAGTCCATAGCGAGAGGTGAAGGCAGTCTTGGGTATGTCCTCTTCTCTAATCCTCAATTGGTAATAACCTGACCTGAGGTCAATCTTGGAAAACACCGAGGATCCTTTCAGTTGATCGAACAGGTCGTCGATCCGAGGCAATGGGTACTTGTTCTTGATGGTCACGTTGTTCAGGGCTCTATAGTCCACGCACATCCTTTTAGTCTTGTCCTTCTTCATGGCAAAGATGACCGGTGCACCCCAGGGTGAGGTACTCGGTTGGATGTACCCTTTCTGCTCCAGGTCTTCAATGTTGCTCTTGACTTCGGCTAGTTCATTGGCGGCCATCTGGTATGGGAGCTTGGATATTGGAGTGGTCCCGGGGACAAGCTCGATTCTGAATTCGATGTCCCGCTTGGGAGGCATTCTTGGCAGATCTTCTGGGAAGACGTCCATGAATTCCTTGACTATAGGCACTTCTTCAAGGGCTAGTGAGTGAATAGATGCCTCAAGAGATTTGCGGCTGGTCATCCGAAAGGTGACGGCTTTGCCTTCGGGGTTGGTCACAGTCACGGACTTGTTGGCATAGTAGATCACTCCCTTGTGCCTCATCAACCAATCCATCCCTAGGATGAGGTCGAGTCCAGTACACTTAATGAGGACTGGCTCGACCCGGAATAATACTCCTTGGATCTCTATCTTAACCTTAGGGATGTATAAGTGGGCTAAGGTTTTATTGCCTGGAGTGGCAATCATCATGGGGACTGATAGAGGGAGCACTTCCAAGTTGTTGGTTTTCACAAAATCTTCCGACACGAAAGAGTGTGTCGCCCCATAGTCAAATAATATCATAGCTGGTATGGAATTTGCGGTAAACATACCGAGCATGACTTTAGGAGCTTCCTGAGCTTCCTTCGCGCTGATATGGTTGACACGGGCATGAACCGTCTGGTTGGGTGCCGTGCCCTAGGGTTGCTTGGGGTGAGGACACTGGTGCGAGTAGTGCCCTTCCTTCCGGCAGTTGAAGCAGACGACCGGCTTCCCTTGGCGATCCCTCAAGATCGGGGCCTTGGCGGAGGGCGTCGGCTAAGCGTCCAGAGCTAGTGGAGCGGGGCGGGGATGCCCGGCATTGGATCCACCGGCGGCGTGAGGTGGCCTGTAGGCAGGTCGAGGATGGGAGGTGGGCGCTGGTGGTGGAGGGACGAAGCGGGGCCTCTGAGAATTTGCCTGCTGATGCTTGAAGGCGATCATCTTCCTCTTCTTGAGGTCCAACTTGTTTTGCTCAGTCTCTTGGATGAGCGCCTTGTTCACCAACTGTTGGAAGTCGGCATAGTCGGTGGCGACGAGCTGGATGGACAGCTCCTCCTTGAGTCCCCGGAGGAACTTGGACTGGCGGAGGGCGTCTGTTCGCAACTCCTCTGGCGCGTAGCATGCCAGACGGTTGAACTCATGGAGGTACTCCATGACAGTCCGGCTGCCCTATTGTAGGTCACAGAACTCTTGCTGCTTGACCGCGATGACTCCGGCGGGGACGTGGGCGGTGCGAAAGGTGATGGTGAACTATACCCAAGTCACCACGTGGTCCTCTGGCTGGGACTCATGGTAGTTGTCCCACTACTCTGCGGCGGGACCCTAGAGCTGATGAGTGGCGAAGGCCACTCTCTCCCGGTTGGTGCAGGGGAGGAGGTCCAACTTCTTCCCGATGGTGCGGAGCCAATCTCCGGCCTCCATGGGATTGGTGGTGCTGGAGAAGATCGGGGGACGCACGCGCAAGAGCTCCGAGAGTTGAGGCGCGAGTGCGGGTGCTGGTGCACAAGGGGCGGACTCCACATTTTGCAGGTGGTCCAACTGTGCTTGTTGGTGCTGCATCTACGTGAGGAGGGCGGTGATCAACTAGTTCTGGTTCGCCATCATTTCCGCCAAGGTAGGGTGGTTGGCGGATGGCGGTCCAGTCTGTCGTTGGCCCGTTGCGCCCCAGTTGGGCACAACACTTTCGGGAAAATTGTTGCTTGCCCCTTCTCCATTGTTGGACCCGATGTTCTGGTTGTCGGCCATCTTCTGAACATAAGAGTTTTAGCCATAAGATAAAAGGTTGTGAAACAAACATTTAACCAAAATAGCCCATCGAGGCTCATAAATATAAATCGAAGTGGTATAAAATGTCCATTACATCCATGCTCTTATTTTAATCCACCTACACCACAACTCGTTGCAGGTGGTACCACAACATTATTAAAGATTCACCCAATGGTATCTATCGCCTACTCGCCATCGGAGGTGGTCTCCGTGCTCTTGGAACCACGAACACGTGGGTCCTAAGGGACGGTGGGCTCGAGAAAATTCTCGATGATGGGGTCAGAGACGAGGCCAGGGCGCGGTGCAGGAGCGCTGGAGCTGGACGGTCCAGCAGTTGAGGGGTGTGGCGGGATCCTCTTGGGGCGAGGGGCAAGCTCGCGGATGGGCTTCCTCTTCCTCGGGACGAGGGGAACCATCTCCGCAATGTCCTTCTGCAGCTACATAATCTTGCGCTGCAGCTCGCCGTTCAGTTGGATCAAACTCTTCGTCTCCTGACGAAGGAACTCAACCACCTCATGGTGCTCATCGGCGTCAAGCACGGACTCAGTGTGGAGATCGTCCATGGCCTGAAGAAGATGCGTCTGCCGGGACATGACCGGATCACGATCGGAGTGGGCTCCGATGTAGATACTACGGTGGGCGCGAGGGTGCACTTCGGCACAAGCCGGAAAGACGAGTTCTAAAGACGATCATCATAGATCATCCTCAACTCCATAAGGGCTTGGAGGGCGACGCGTTGGCACGCGACGTCGAAGGTTGGGCCCCCAAGTGCTACCGTGAAGAACGGCAGGTGCTCGCTAGAACCATGGATGGCGAGGGAGACGTCGCATGGCCCCACGAACTCTTCCATGTACACCCCATGGAACTCGGGCTCAAAGAGGAACCCAAGGAAGGTGGCCATCATACGGAGCTCCAGGACGAAGCCCTCGAGGTGGCGGCAGAAGCTGTGCACTTGGTAGACCGGCATCTACAAAAACAACAAGTTGAAGAAAAGTGAGGGGAGGAACAAAGTTTATAAAGTAGGTTTTCAAGAAATAATTTTCTGCAGCTATTGGCTAGGCTGGTCCGTTTGGCTTCCTACAGTCAAGTCGGTTCTGATACCATCTTGTGACGCCCTGATTTATCAAATCGGAACATTATTGAATTTCCAGAGAAAAACAATAATACAAGAGGTTCATCATGCGACAACGTACATACGACAAGCATTCATGGTACACAGACCATATTATTACATAAGAGTGAAATTAAAAATAAGTAAATAAAAGGATGACGAACGCCTTCTTCAAGATCTTTCTTCTTGACTAGGTCGCTACTCCAGACCATCCGCGTAGTAAGCATCCTATGAATTGTGTGTCCAACGGGTATGAGTACAAAGAGTACTCAGCAAGCCACCACAAATGCAAGTAATAATGCAAGATAATAACAAAGGAAGGATAATGGCTAAAAGTGCGGAAAAGTACATTTTTCTGTATTGCATTTAGTGTAATCAAATTTTAATCATGCTGAATAATAAACATGAACATCAATTATACCATCTAACTCGAGGAGTACGTTTTCCCTCCTCGCGCAACAGTCCTTACATGTCAAACCATCATGCACATACATATCACAAGTAAACTAACTATGGGATGTCACGCAACCCGCCCTTGACCGTGGGCTCAGCTTTTAGAAAAGATTTATGACTCTGATCAGAGATGTACTACTGTACCCACAAGGCACGCACTCATCCCAAACACCAAAGTGTAACGAGATGACCCATACCATGGGAACTCGTGCCAAAACCTCAGCATGAAATGCTCCAAGCGATAACCACTCGCTCTAGGTTTCGCCGGCACGCCGGGCCGCATCCCAGCTAACGTCGCATCCCCTTTTGCGCCACGTTGGTACAAGCCACCCATAGGTGCTGCTTGACCCATCTCCAAGTGGTGGCCTCGGTTTGGAACACTCCATACCTTAGTTAGGACTTACCCATTAGACTTGTGGTTAGTACAGAAGTGTATTGCAATGGATCCCTCAGACCGGTCCTTATAGTGCCCCGGGTGCTACCGACCAATGCCCTAGCTTGCACTCGGAACCCACCATGCATACACTCATAAACATAACTCTATCACCAACAGCATTCCAGAGATAAGAATAACAGGGATCATATAATAGATTCCAATTGCTACGACTCATTTTTAATCCTATAGCAACCGTGTCGATACATTGGACACTAGCTAATAATACTAATCATATGGTGAAAAGGAGTTCAGGCTAGATAGCATGGCTTGGGTTGCACATCAAGGTCGGGGGATCCTAATAAATATATTGTAAGGGTTTCATTTGACTAATGCATGTATATCCTATGTGTTTTAGCGATAGTTTAATAAGACATGGGTTCAATATGCTCAAAAGATTGGTTTGGTGACTTGCCTTGTTCAGCGAAAGGGGAGGGAGGAACTTCGGGAAAATATTCCGGCTCCTCGGCGACGTCGTAGTCTAATATAAATAAAATAAATATGACATTCAATTAAACAATGCCAAAATCACACAACAAGCATATAGATTTTGATTGGGTTAATTTAAGGAAAATATAGTTGTTAAGTTTCTGAAATTCATATTATGAATATTTTAAAATGAACTATAATGAAACATTGTCCTTTATAAAAGAGATAATAATGTGAACAAGTTTATTTTAAGTTTTCTAACTAATTTAAAATAAGTGGTTCAGAGTAAACTTAGTGGTTTCATTGTATTAACAGGAAAATAATAAAAGATAAATTTTGTTGAAATTGAACTGAATCAATTTGAAATTTACCCTAAAGAGCATTTGAATACTTTATTAAATAAGCATGAAATATTCAAAGTAAACATACTATTTTTATTGTATTAACATGTAGAGGATAAAATTATAAATTTTCTGGAATTGAAATGGTAATTTTTGGAGTTAAAATGCGCAAGATATGAATTTTAGAAGTTTAAAACCATTTTTGGAATTTAAATTAAATCCAAAACAGCCGCCGATCTACGGTGAGCCAGATCCACCGTGATCCCGCACACTGTGCGCGTGGTCCGGCCCATCCTGGACCGTTGGATGCAGATCCAACGCGCGAGGGCGAGGCGGAGGCGTTAAGTTAACGTGGACGACTGAGATTAAAACGCCGAACCGGTACGCATCATGCGGTCCAGATGCGACGCAGGATTTAAATTCTAGCGAACGGCTCAGATTAAAACGTAACTCTTCGTCGAGATCTAACGGATTCGATTAAACCACACGAGGGATTTAATCGCCACCATCGGATCCAGATCGCACGGTCACGATTGAATCCGACACGACACGGGTACTCGACCCGTGCCGGTTGTCTTCTCCGGGGACGGCGAGCGGGCCAGAGGCCACGGCGAGCGACGGCGGCCCTAGCTAAGCCTAGAAACGGAAAAAGGACGTTAAGGGGAGCACGGGGGTACCGTTGCGGTGGCGGATGGTCGTCGGAGCGTGCCCTGGCGATGAGCGGAGGCGGCGGAGTGGTTCGGGTTCCTTGTCGGCGACGACGTTCCGGCGGGGTTCATCATCGGCGGAGTGGTGGCCGAGGTCGGTGAGGTCCTGGCTGTCACGGAGGTGCTGTCGGCGAGGACGGAGGGGGACTCCAGTGACGGCGAGCGGTGACTGGAGTGCTGGCGGCGGTGTGGCGCTAAAGTTTGGTTTCTGGGTGTTCTTCTTGGTCTATAGCGCGAATTGTCGTGGGGGTTGAGCGCGGCGGTGGTCGGGGGTTTAAATAGGGGTACCGGCGGGGGCAGGGAGGGCGCAATCGGGGGAGGCCGAGAGCAAACGCCAACTGAGGCAGTTTCATTGCATGCGAGCGACAGCAGGACGATTACGCGTGAAATTAAGAGGGGAAATGGTCGGCGCGATGCGGGGGATTCAATGCCGGCGATAAATGGAGGGGAGGGGGCCGGCGACGAGCGAATCGCGGAGGCATTGATTCGACCGGTGAGGTTTGGGGGCGATGGCGCGAGGTGGACGACGGTCCTGACAGGCGGGGGCCATAGGCCAGTGGGCGCGAGCGAACGGGTGGCGACTGACAGGTGGGGCCGAGCGGTCGGGCACGCGAGGAGAGAGGGGCTCGCTGACAAGCGGGGTCCACTGGTCAGTCGGGGCGTGCGGGGAGGAGTGGGCTGGGCCGGCCGGGAGAGAGGGAAAGGGAGGGGTGGGCCCGTTACTGTTTAAATGCTTTTCCGAATAAAAATAATTACAAAAATTGATTTAAAATATTTGGGCTCCTTCCAAGGGTGATAAAAAATGTAAAAATTCACAAAAATATCTTTTGGTCTTGGGAACTCATACATAATTTTCTAGCCTCTGGTTTGGTCATTTCATCTAGGTTCTAGTTCAAAAAGGTTAAGGAGGGCATTAAAGGTATTTCCAAAATAAATAATTCCAGGAAAATAGATTAAATGATATTTTTATTTCTTTGAAAATTTGGGGTGTTACAGTGTATGACCGAGTTAAAGAAGAGGTAGAATGATTACTAAAGGTTGAGTTTATTAGGCCATGTAGGTATGTTGAATGGGTTGCTAACATTGTGCGTGTAGAGAAGAAAGGAAGTGGCAAGATTCGTGTGTGTATTGATATCAGGGACTTGAACAAGGCCACTCTGAAGGACGAGTATCCCATGCCAATAGCCGACATGCTGACCAACAATGCTTTAGGACACTAGGTCCTAAGTTTTCTTGATGGCAACGCTGGTTATAATCAAATCTTTATGGCCGAAGAGGACGTCTACAAGATAGCCTTTCGATGCCCTAGTTTTGTCGACTTGTTTGAGTGGGCTGTTATGACTTTTGGTTTAAAGAATGATGGTGCTACATATCAACGTGCTATGAACTTGATCTTTCATGACTTGCTAGGAGTTATGTTAGAGGTCTACATAGATGATATTGTAGTCAAATCGGATGCTATGGGAAACCATTTAGCCGATTTGAGAGTTGCTTTTGATAGGATGCGTCAGTATGGCTTAAAAATGAACCCACTCAAGTGTGCGTTTGGTGTCTCGACAGGCAAGTTCTTAGGATTCATGATCCATGAAAGGGGTATTGAGATTGATACTAAGAGGCTTGAGAAGATTAAAAACTTTGAAGTGCCGATATGCAAGAGAGATGTGCAAAAGTTGCTAGGCAAAGTTAATTATTTGCACCACTTTATATCTAACTTATCTAGCGAGATTAACGCTTTTGTCCCCATACTTCGGCTAAATAATGAAGCTGAATTCACTTGGGGGGGCAAGTCAGCAACGTGCTTTTGAGAAGATTATAGAGTGCTTGTCGTCACCGCCTATGGTAAGAGCACCAAAAGCCGGGATTCCGTTTTGGCTCTACGTTGCTATAGGAGATAGCGTGATAGGAGCAGTGTTAAGTCATGAAGTGGAGGGAAAAGAGTACATCATCACATTCTTGAGTCGCCGCTTATTGGATGCCGAGACAAGGTATGTGTTTTTAGAGCGTTTATGTTTATCACTTTACTATGCATGTACCAAACTTCGACACTATCTTCTATCTGGCTCATATATTTTTACTTGTCAAACTGATGTTATAAACTACATGTTGAAAAAGCCGATTGTAAGTGGGAGAATTGGAAAGTGGGTTTACGCTTTGATTGAGTATGATTTTGCTTATGAACCTCTGAATGCTATGAGAGGCCAAGTCGTCGCAAATTTTATAGTTGATCACCATGTAGATGTAAATTGAAGTAGTGATACTGCTTTGATTGAGGTAATACCGTGGAAACTTTACTTTGATGGTTCGACTTGCAAAAACGGCGAAGGTGTTGGAGTTGTATTCGTATCACCTAGTGGTATGAGTTTTGAGACCTCGGTTCGGTTAGAGTTTCCTTGTACTAATAATCAAGCCGAATATGAAGCTTTGTTGCTAGGACTTGAATTGTTAAGCTCCATGGGTGTTAAATATGTTCATGCATATGGTGATTCGCTATTAGTAGTTCAACAAGTAGCTAAACTTGCTCAATGTTTTAATGGTTTGCTAAATAGCTACTTGGATAAATGTCTAGACATAATTACTACTCTTGATGATTTTGATATTTCTCATGTGTCTAGGGAAGCCAATTTAGTAGCAAATGACTTGGTTTAGTAAGCATCCGGTTACCAAATTAGAAGAGGCAAATTTTTCGCACAAGAAAAACTGATGCTTGACTTTAATTCACCATGCAATTCAGAGCACATCGGTCTAACCGACCTGACGTGGCCTGGACCGACTTGACATGGCCGATCCAACCGCAGGTGTCTAGTCGGTCTGATCGGCCATGCCAGGCCAGTCTGATCGCCCCGTGTTAGCTGACTGGAAACAACCGATCTGACTGGCCTCATATGGCTAGTTTGACTGACCTGCATTAGGGAAGTTTAGGTTACGGGGGCAAGCAAAGGTTTGTAATTTGAATGCCAATTCGAATGAAGATTTGGCAAGTACTTCGGAAAACCAAGCGGGTTGATCGGAAAGTTCGGTGACAAGCGTTTAAATTTGTATTATTCGATGATGAGTTGTATCGCCGAGCTGTGGATGGAGTACTTTTGAGATCTTTGAATGCCGATCAGTCTAGACTTATTGTGGGTAACAGTATATGAAGGTCTTTGTGGTACTCATCAGTCGGCCTAGAAAATAAGTTGGATTCTCAAAAGAGCAGGTTTTTATTGGCCGACTATGACTGAAGATTGTTTCAGATACTATAGAGGATGTGGAGCTTGTCAAAGGTTTGGTAATATTCAGCTTGATCCTGCATATTTACTCAATCATATTATCAAACCATGGCCATTCCGATGTTGGGCCTTAGACTTCATCGGCCAAATTAATCCTTCCTCTTCAGAAGGCCATCAGTTCGTGTTGATGGATACAAATTATTTAACCAAGTGGACTGAGGTCGTGCCTCTCAAGAACATGGCGCAAAACGAGATAATTGATTTCATCTTGAAGCACATTATACATTGATTCGGTATACCTCAAACTCTTACTACAGATCAGGGTGCTTCATTTGTTTCTAAAGAGGTATGTGATTTTGCTGAATCTTATGGTATAAAGTTGATAATCTCTTCACCATACTATGCTCATGCCAATGGTTAGGCCGAGTCTAGTAATAAAATTGTGATTAAGCTCATTAAGAAAAAGATTGAAGAGTTTCCTAAAAGGTGGCATGAAGTGTTTTCTGAAGCATTATGGGCATGTAGAGTTGCAAAGCATGGTGCCACCAAAGTAAGTCCATACGAGTTGGTGTATGGAAAAGCAGTCGTTTTATCCGTAGAGGTGAATCTTGGCTCATTAAGGTTGCTTAAGCATGATGGCTTATCGGTCGATGAGTATGAAACTCTTTTGAAGAATAATTCGGAAGAGGTGACCGATAAGAGGTTGAGAGCTCTAGAGGAAATTGAGAGAGACAAAAGAAGATTGGCTAGAGCTTATAACAAGAAGGTGAGAGCGAAATCATTTTAAGTTGGTGACTTGGTTTGGAAGACGATTTTGCCTTTAGTCACTAAGACCCCAAAATTTAGTAAATCGTCGCCTAGTTGGGAAGGTCCTTTTAGAGTTACTAAAATCGCTCCAGGCAATGCATATTTGTTAGAGTCACTTCAAGGAGAGCGATTTCGTAGGGCTTTGAATGGTACATATTTGAAAAAGTACTTCCAATGTGTGTGGGAAAACGCTTGAAGTATCGAAAGGCCGATATAAAGCATATCGCCCTTAGCTCGTTGTGCTTTTGGCTCACTAAAATTTGCCAAAACGCAGGGGGCATGTGTTGATAGCAAAAATGACATTAATGGTTAAAGTTGTCAAAATATCAAATTTTGGTAACTTAGTTGAAAATATGCCAAATTCTTGGCACAGACCGGTCTGACCGGCCATGTATCGCCGGTTTGACCGGCACCACTTCGGTCAGACCAGCCATAGATCTGGTTAGACTAGTCAACCCTATATCCGATTCAGATTAGCTGATTCCGGATATATTTTGTCTCTAATTGATTATTGATGACTTAGAACCCGTGTCCAACTCGGAGAAGAGCCTAGGAACTCATGACCAACCTCTATAAATATAGGTAGGGCCGATTCAAGGAGACGCTCCCCCAAAAAACCCTAATAGATCCAATCTATTATTTACCTTGAATCGCATTTACTTTCCTTGCCCTAGGTTTAGCTTAGCACGTCCATATTTGCTAGTTTTCGCTAGAAACCATCCATCCGCCGTGTTGTAATCACGGTAAGTCCTTGTCGGTTCGCTCGTGAATCATCCGTTTCATCACGTAATGAATTTCTATCATTTTATCGGTTTTTACCGGTAATTCAGTCTCTTGGATGAACTACCCCTAGTTTTTGGTGTTCTTGCAGTGTTTCCACCTCATCTTCTTCTCCAAGAACTTTGGTTGCAAGTTATCCATGACAAGATGGTCGCCAGAGCTCTTAGGTGTTTTCCGAAGGGTGCAGAATTAGTAGGCTGCAGTTGTGCAGCAGAGTGTGTCTGTCGGAGGGGTCCGACAGAGCATGATGACTTGGTGGTACCAAAGGGCTTGGTACTTTGGGCGGTACACCAGAGTGTGTACCGAAGGTTGTTTACCGGAGAGGTCTCTAGGGTACTGGAAACACTTGTCTGTTTGTCGGTGGTGCGCAGGTGGCTTTGGAGGTGACGAATGGTTCACTGCAAGTGAACTTGGGTCAAGCAGGCGGCTTGGTGCTAGGCGAGCGGGGAGCTCGGTCACGAAGGCTGCGTGGGGTCAAGGTCGGTCCTCGGGTCAAGGTGCGCCAGGCGAAAGAAAAAAGTGCGCAGGGTGGCTCCGGCTGATGGTACCCCGAGGAAAAGTCCTCGGAGGTGAGACACTTCGAAGGGTGCTCCGGAAGGAGTAACTTCAGAGTATGGTGGATGAAGTCCTCAGCATTGAGGCAAGGCATTGGAAGTGTGCTTCGGATGGAGGCACTCGAAGAGACACTTGACGAAGGTCTCAGAAGTCAAGGTGCATCGAAGGCATGGTCCGGATAAGGGTCTTCGTAGAGTGTGCTCGGGGCTGAGACACTGCGAAGGGGTTCTTATGGATATGCTTCATATAGATGCCTTAGACGGAGGGACTTCAGAAGGTGGCGAAGGTACTCCGAAGGTGGGGCTTCAAAGTGTGGCTGACTTGAGGTACTTCGGCCATGCATGTCTTTGGTACACGACTAATGGAGTTCGAGCTGGGAGTAGCTGCGAAGTGGTGGTGGTCCACTCCGGAGGTGATGGTGCGAAGGCTCAAGTGCTTTGATGGCTTTAGCTCAAAACCGTCCCTGTATTGAAGACTGTCTTCGGTGAAGCAAAGGCCTACGAGTTCAAAGCTTGTCATCGGAGCTACTACACACTTTGTGTGTGAAGGGGGCTTCAGAATACTCCAAAATGTGCAAAGGTTGATCGTGTCTGCTCTGCAAAAGCTGATGTTATCTCCTCTGCGAAGATAACAAAAGAAGCCTCCAAATAAAGTAGACTACCATCTATACCCCTGTGCCTGGCTGAGACAAAAACATTGTAAACCCTAGGGGTATTGTAGTCTATTTACAGGGCTGAATAGTGTCTATAAATAGTGAAGGCTGGCTAAGTCTAGCTAACACTTTGAGCAACCATTTTTAGAACTCCCAGTGCTAGCCGCCACACTCATGTACTCAGACCTGTGAGTCTTTTTGTGTTCCCTGTTCATGCAATGAAAGTTTCATTCTGTTTTTCATCTGTGCTTGAACTTGTATCCCTGTGTTGCACTGCTTGTGTTGTTTTCTCTGTGTTACAATTTGTCTTGTTCTAGCCTGAGTTTTGGCTCAGTTTCTTCTCTAGCAAAGTGTGTTTGCATTCTGTTCATGCTAGTGTTGTGAAGTCTCTTCAGTGTGTGTTCGCTTTGTGTAAACTGGAGGCAAGTCCTTTTTGATTACTAGCGAAACACTGAGTAGAGTTGTGCTCGAGGCCTATTTTCTTTCCTCAGCAAAGTCAGTTCTATCTGTTTTAGGCCTTCAGTATACAAAGCCTAGTACGAGTTGCTAGTGCGGAGTATCTGTTGTAACACCCCAAATTTTCAAAGAAATAAAAACATTATTTAATCTATTTCCCTGGAATTATTTATTTTGGAAATACCTTTAATGCCCTCGTTAACCTTTTTGAACTAGAACCTAGATGAAATGACCAAACCAGGGGCTATAAAATTTTTTATATGATCCCAAGGCCAAGATATATTTTTGAGAATTTTTACAAATTTTTATCAACCTTGGAAGTAGCCCAAATATTTTAATCCATTTTCTGTCAATTATTTTTAATCAGAAAATCATTTAAATAGTAGCGGGCCCTCTCCCTCCCTTTCTCTCTCTCCTGGCCGGCCCAGCCCGTTACCCCCACGCGCCTCGGGATGACACCCGGGTCCCGCTTGTCAGTGAGCCCCTCTCTTCTCGCGCGCGCGCCCGACCGCCCGACCCCACCTGTCGGCGCCAACCGGCTCCCTCCCTCGGCCGACCCTGACCCCACTCGTCAGCCACCGCACCCGTACGCTCACGCCCGCTGACCACCTTGTCCCACCTGTCGGACCCGTCGTCCACCTCCCGCCACCTGCCCCCAAATCACGCCGGCCGACGACCCCGCCTTGGATCCGCCTCGCTGGCCCCTCCCCCATTAAATTGGCGCCATAACTCAGGTCCCCCGCGCCCGGCCGACCATTTCCCCTCGTTCAACCTCGCGATTACGTCCCGGGATCGCGCAGCGCGTGCATGGCCGAGCCCTCAGCCGGCGAGTTAAAGTCCTCCCTCGGCTTTTCTTGCATTCGAGCTCCTCCGATGCCCCTATTTAACCTCCTGGCCTCCACCGCGTTCGAGCCCCACGGCAATTCGCCGCGAGAACGAATAGAGCGCTCACCATTCAGTTTTTAGCACCTCACCGCCACTCCCACTCCGGTCGCCACTCACCATCGCCGGTGACCTCCCCCGCCCTAGACGACCACACCATTGTGACTGCAAGGACATCACCGACCTCGGCCACCCCTCCGCCGACGCCGAACCTCGCCGGATCGCCATCGCCGACAAGGACCCGAATGACTCTGCCATCTACCCTCGTTGCCGGCCACGCCCCGTCGACCTCTCACCTCGCCTAAGGTACCCCCGTGTTCCTCTCGGCGTCCTCTTTCCTTTTCTAGGCCTAGCTAGGACCACCATCGCTCACTGTGGCCTCTGGCCCGCTCGCCGTCGCCGGAGAAGACGACCGGCACGGGCTGAGTACCCGTGCCGTGTCGGATCTAATCTCGGACGCGCGATCACGATCGGACAACGCCTGGTATTATCACGTGCGTGATTTAATCTACACCGTTAGATCCTAGCGAAGCGTTACGTTTTAATCTGGGCCATTCGCTAGATTTTGAATCTCGCATCGCAGATGGACCGCACGATGCATACCGGTTCAACGTTTTAATCTCAGTCGTCCACGTCATTTTAACTCCCCCGCCTCGCTCGTGACCGCCCGAATCACAATCCAACGGTGGATCTTGATCCGGCGCACGCGCACAGTGCGCGAGTGCACGGTGGACTCGGCTCACCGTGGACCGACGCCTGTATTTGGATTTAATTTAAATTCTAGAAATGAATTTAAACTTCTAAAATTCATATCTTGCAGCATTTTAACTTCAAAAATTACCATTTCACTTTCAGAAAATTTGTAATTTTATTCTCTACATGTTCATACAATAAAAACAGTATGTTTACTTTGGGTATTTCATGTTTATTTAATAAATGCTCTTTAGGGAAAATTACAAATTCAATTATTTAAATTTCAGCAAAATTTATCTTTATTCTTTTCCTGTTAATACAATGGAACCACTAAGTTTTCTCTAAACAACTTATTTTGAATTGGTTATAAAACTTAAGATAAAATTGTTCACACTCTTATCTCTTTATTAAAGAACCATATTTCATTATAGTTCATTTTAATTATTCATAAAATGACTTTCAGAAACTTAACAACTTTGGTTTCTTTAAATTGACCCAATAAAAACCTATATGCTTATTGTGTGGTTTTAGATTGTTTAATTGAATGTCGCATTTATTTTATTTTATTTATATTGGGAAGACTACGACGCCGCCGAGGAGCCAGAATATTACCCGGAAGTTCCTCCCTCCCCTTTCGCTGAACAAGGCAAGTCACCAAACTAATCTTTTGAGCATATTGAACCCATGTTTTATTAAACTATCGCTAAAACACATAGGATAGACATGCATTAGTCAAATGAAACCCTTACGATATATTTATTAGGATCCCCCGACCTTGATGTGCAACCCAAGCCATGCTATCTAGCCTAAACTCCTTGTCACCATATGATTAGTATTATTAGCTAGTGTCCAATGTATTGACACGATTTCTATAGGATTAAAAATGAGTCGTAGCAACTTGGTTCTACTATATGATCCCCGTTATTCTTATCCTTGGAATTCTGTCGGATGATTGAGTTGTGGTTGTGAGTGAATGCATGGTGGGTTCCGGGTGCAAGCTAGGGCATTGGTCGGTAGCACCCGGGGCACTATAAGGACCGGTCTGCGGGATCCGTTGCAATACACTTCCGTACTAACCACAAGTCTAGTGGGTAAGTCCTAACTAAGGTATGGAGTGTTCCAAACCGAGGCCACCACTTGGAGATGGGTCAAGCAGCACCTGCGGGTGGCTTGTACCTACGTGGCACAAAAGGGGGTGCGACGTTAGCCGGGATGCGGTCCCGTCACGCCGGCGAAACCTAGAGCGGGTGGTTATCGCTTGGATCATTTTAGGCTGATGTTTCGGCACGAGTTCCCGTGGTATGGGTCATCTCGTTACACTTTGGTGTTTGGGATGAGTGCGTGCCTTGTGGGTACAGTAGTACATCTCTGATCAGAGTCATAAATCTTTTCGAAAAAGCCGAGCCCACAGTCAAGGGCGGGTTGCGTGACATCCCACAATTAGTTTACTTTTAATATGTATGTGCATGATAGTTTGACATGTAAGGACTGTTGCGCGAGGAGGGAAAACGTACTCCTCAAGTTAGACTGGTATATTGATGTTCATGTTTATTATCCTACATGATTAAATTTGTCTACATTAAATGCAATAACTGAAAAATGTACTTTTCTGCAGTTTTAGCAAATTACCCTTCCTTTGTTATTATCTTGCATTATTACTTGCATTTGTGGTGGCTTGTTGAAGTACTTTTTGTACTCATACCCGTTGGACACACCATTCAGAGGATGCTTACTACGAGGATGGTCTGGAGTAGCGACCCAGTCAAGCGGAAAGATCTTGAAGAAGGCTGTTCGTCATGCTGTTTACTTTTATTATTGTTTTTATTTAACTCTGATGTAATAATATGGTCTGCGTACCATGAATACTATCGTATGTATGATTGTCGCAATGATGAACCTCTTGTATTATTGTTTTTCTTTGGAAATTCAATAATGTTCCGATTCGGTAAATCGGGGTGCCACACTGGTCAAAGTCTTTAGAGGGAAATCCACTCCTACGAAGGGTGAAGTGTGAAGCCTGCTCGAAGGCACCTTGCATGCGGAGCCTGCACTTACCTTGCAGAGTTGTGTTTTTGGGTTTATGGGTGTGAGCGAAGCCATCTTGACTTTGGACTTTTGCTCTTTGTGAAGCCTATGTTCGGAGCTGTGAAATACCTCCGAATCAGACCTTCGAAGGGTGTGTTCAAAGCCTGTTATGTAGGAGACTAAAATTAAAAGCAGAAGGCTAGTTTTAGCCTGAAATTTTAATTGCTCCAATTCACCCCCCTCCGATCACCCATTTCAGTCCAACAATTAGTATCAGAGCAGGTTAAGATCAACAGTTGACCTTAACCGGTTTTGTGATCTTTTGGCGACATGGACAGAGTTAGTAAAATACCTCTGTTCGATGAGGCGCTCCAACCCAATGACACACACTATAGGTTTCACCGGCGCGCCAGCGCACTAGACCAATGTCGGGCCCCCTTTTGTGCCACATGGTGCTAGTCACCCACAGGTGCTACTTTCCCCTCTCCTAATAGTGCCTCGAGTTGGAACGTCACATACCTCCAGTTAAGAATTACTCACTATCCTTATGGTTGGTACGAAAGTGTATTGCAACGGATCCCGCAGACCGGTCCTTATAGTGCCCCGGGTGCGACTAACCAATGCCCTCTCTTGCACCCAGAACCCACCATGCTAACACACTTAGCCAATTCCAAGACCAACAGAATACCAAGGGTGAGAGAAATACGGGGGATCATATATATGAATCCAAGTATCTATGACTCGTTTTTAATCCTATAGCAGTTGTGTCGATACATTGGACACTTCTAATATTAGTAAGTATCATGGTGACAAGGAATTCAGGCTCGATAGCATGTCTTGGGTTTGCACATCAAGGTCGGCGATCTAATAAATATATTGTAGTGCATTTGATTGGACTAATACAATTATAACCTATGGATTTTAGCGATATTTAATTAAAAACTGGGTCCAATATGCTCAAAAATGGGTTGGTGACTTGCCTTGTTCAGCAAAGGCAGGAGGAGAAACTTCTGGAAAGTATCTCGGCTTCTCGACGGTGTCGTAATCTTTTTGGCATGCAAAATGAGAAATAACAAACAATTAAAATGATATAAAATCATAGTACAAGCATATAAGTTTTATTGGATAAACATGAAGATAATAAAAGACAAGTTTTCTGAAATTGGAATGGTAATTTTTAGAGTTAATTCCAAGGAGTTATGAATTTTTGAAGTTTAAAATGTTTTCTCCAATTTTATTTTAATTCCAATTAAGACAATATAAAACATTCAGTGTAAACATATAAATTTTACTGGATGAACATGAAAATAATAAAAAGATAAACTTTCTGAAATTTGAATGGTCAAATTTGGAGTTAATTTGAGGAAGTTATGAATTTTTAAAGTTTAAAACTATTTCTGGAATTTATTTTAAATCGTAATTCAGCCTCTGGTCCACGGTGAACCGGGTCCATGGCACCGTGCTGTGAGCCGGCTGGTTTTAAATGAAAACAGACGGTTGTGATTACCGGATACCCTTTCGATCAGATAGACGGCCAGGATTAAATCCCGAAGCGATATAACCACAACCGTTCGATCGAGATCGTGCGGCCGTAACGAGATCCGACATGGCATTGTGTTTTACCTTGTGCCAGCCGTCTTCTCTGGTGACTGGACGAGAGTGGCGGCGACCCTAGCGGCGGCGGCGATGCCTAAAGCCCTACCTAAGAACGGAAACATAATGAAGGTAGTGAGGGGATCACGATGGTATTGGTGCGGCGATTGGGGGTCAATGGGGCAAGGCCAAACTCCGGTGACGGCAAGCGGCGGCTGGAGGTAGGGTAGAGGAGCGGCGCAAAATTGGACAATGTGGCACTCGTTTCTGGCGAGGGATGGCAAGTGAGTGGTGTGGCTTGATGCGGTGCTCAGGGGGGCCTTTTATAGTGCATCGGTAGTGAGGGGAAGGTGCGGGGCGCCGTGAATGCTGAGAGGGGTGTAACTCCGGTGAGGTTTATTACGGCGATTAAGTGGATTAATCGTGAGGGGGTCCAAGGGAAAACGTGCGGGGGATTACGATGATTAACTTCCGAGCGTTAATCGGAGCTTGGGCCCACGGCGGAGGCGAATCCAAGACGAGGGATTCGATCAGAGTTCTCGGGGCGACGGTGATGCGAGGAAGACGAACCTGACAGGATGGGTCCACCTGTCAGTGAGCGTGCAGGGTAACGGTCGGCGCCGATAGGTGGGCCATGGAGCTTTGCGCGGAGAGAGGGGAGGGGGCTGACAGGTGAGCCAGGTGCTCGGGCGAGTGGATGAGTGCGCCGACAAGCGGGGTCCATATGTCAATAAGAGGGTTGCAGGGTGAATGGGTTGGGCCGGCTTGAGAGAGAGGAATGGAGGGGGGTGGCCCAATACTGTTAAAGTTCATTTCTGAATAAAAATAATTGCTGAAAATGGTTTAAAAATTATGAGCTACTTGCAAGGGTTTTAAAAATCTGTAAAAATTCTCAAAAATATATCTTGGTCTTAAGATCATAATAAAATTTTCTCAAACCTTGGTTTGAACTATTTCTCTAGATATTTATTTATTTATATATTTTCAGCTTTAAAGAAAAAATAATACTTTTTCCAGAAAAGTATTTTTATTAATTTATTTTTACCTTTAGAAATTTGTGCTGTTACAGTGATGGCGGGACTTCAACTCATACGATGTGAGCAATGGTAGTTGTTAGGCTCAAGGTGGAGTAAACAACGACGATGGTGAAAGCCATGGAGATATGTAGGAGTTTTTTGTTTGCAAAAGAGAATAGATCTGAAAAGGATTCATACTTCGGTGGGCCTGAGGATTGCACCGCACCCGCTCGGATGGCCATGGGCGGCGCGTGCAGGAGCGATAGGCCAGATAGTGGTGCTGTGTACGCTCGTGTGGGCGTTGTGGTGATGACGCTCCAGTGGCGGCGCGACTACAGGACATTGGTGACGACGCCATTGTGGTTGGTGCGTGGCAGCCCTGTGCAAGGTTCCTGTAGGTGGGCAACATGAGGCAGGGCCTGTAGTCGATGGAGGTGCTATGTAGGCCAAGGCCAAGAAGAGGCCCACGTAGGAAGAATTTGAGTCAGATTCGAAAAAGAAAGATTTTTCTTTTTAGAGTGTGACGAGAATTCTGTTTTTTGTACGAAATTGACTCTATTTTTGCATAACTTAGGGTTTTTATCAGGAGTATACATATATACCAAGGGAGACCAAAATATGCAGATCTAAAATAGAAAAGCTTGATCGAAAATAAAAGCCTTGGATCAAAAAGGGTGGTTTTTCGAGTGGTCGACAAGAGCATGTCTTGTGCAATTGACGTGAGGAGATCGATGGAGGCTTGAAGACTAAAAAGCCGAAAGCTCTTTGTGAGAGGGTTGTGTTGTGCCAATTCAAGGCGACACATGATAGGGCTCGACGGTAGTCGTCGGTGGATCGACGAGGAGATACGTGGAGCCGATATTAGTGATTTGATCATGGCAACAGTGATCTAATCGTGGATTGACGGATGGCATCAATGGCTCCCAAATTTGAGGTGATTAGGTTTGACGGGACCAGAAACTTTAGATTGTGGTAGATGAGGGTGGAGTATTTGTTGGATCAACAAGGTATCTTAAAGACTCTCATTGACAAGAAGCCAGAGAAGGTGGATGATGATAAGTGGGATGAGATGAAGGCACATGCATTTGCGACTATCAAATTATGTGTCTCTGATTAGATCATGTATCTCATCATGGAGGAAGCGTCACTGAAGAAAATCTATGATAAGTTAGCTAGTCAGTTTATGTCCAAACATTGACCCAAAAGTTGTATTTAAAGCAAAGACTATTCGGCTTGAAGATGCAGGAGGGGTCAGATCTCGCAGGGCATACTAATATCTTTAATCAATTAATCGCTGACCTTATGAATGTGGAAGTGAAATTGAGATTGATGATAATACAATTATTCTTCTATGTTCATCGCCGGATTCTTATGAGTATTTGGTTACTACATTGACGTATGGCAAAGAAACCATCAAGTTGGAAGATGTTGTTGCGACATTGCTTGCTCATAACCAAAGGAAGAAGAACAATGCAACATGAGGGCCTTCTAGCGATGCTTTGCATGTTAGGAATGAGCATGGCTCAGATGAGAAGAAGGGCAAGAAGAAGAATAAGGGGCCTTTGTTCTACAAGTGCAAGGAGTGAGGACATATAAAGAAAAACTATCCAACACTGAAGAAGGATGGAGGATTCGTAAATTTGGTAACTGCCAACAAGAAAAATAACTCGGATAGCGATGATGATGTTCTCATAGTATCAAGTGAAAAGTCTTGTGAAGGGTGGTTGTTGGATTCGGCTATCTCGTTTCATGCAACACCAATGAGAGAGGTGTTCTTGTCTTACCCTGAGGATGACAATGGTGACTTTGCTTACTTGGGTGATGACTTAGGTTACCAAGTCATTGGAGTAGGAGACATTAAGTTCAAGATGTGTGATGGACAAGAGATACTACTAATGGTTGTGAAGCATGTACTAGGGTTACAAAGGAATCTAATTTCCCTTGTACTATTGCATGAGGAAGACTGGTTATATCAGGCGGCACCTGATAAGAAGACCATAAGAGTCGTGCATGGAGGCAAGACATTTATGATTGGTGAGAAGTCAGACACACACTAATACAAGCTAAAAGGTAACATTGTTGAAAGTGGAGTCATGGATGACAGTGCAACTTTGACGATATTTGATCCGAATGTTGGTGCGGCCATGAGTTCAACCTCACCAAGTCATTCTGCATGAGCAGCGAAAGGAGAAACAACTCAAGTCAGTACATGGAGGTTTGCACATGGATGACTTCAAGGTGGCGAGCATATTCGCCAAGGTGGAGTTTGTTAGGTTTGTGTCGAATATGCATTCGATCTGGTTATGATTGGACTTTGAGTTGTAATTAGAGAATAGGTAGAGTTCTAGTATAATATTTTATCTAGGGACCATACAAATATATGCCAAGCCCTATGTAACAAAGGAGACAACTTAGGTGGTCGGTTTAGGCATGCGGTGTTTTCGTGGTGTGTCCGGATGTTGGCGTAGACATCGTTCATGGGGAGGAGCGCCCGTAGTCATGCTCCGGAGTCATATGTCATATGGACTGATGAACCCTGTTACCAAAATATCGTGCCCCAGTGTTGTCTATTCATTGTGATCTTCTCATGGCATCTCTTTGATCTTATTGATTTCGCTGTGTTAGGCCCTACGGGCTTGGTTTTCGTAACACATACAATGAGTAATTTCACACTTCCATGCATTTTTTCACTTCAGCCATAACCAAGTCATTTGATCTACACCATAAAAATAATTTTATGTAGTTATATTTTTCATATTTTTGTTTATGCGTTTGAAAAACTAACACTTTGACAAGTCATGATCTAAATTCTTGTTCTTGGTACAAATATCTCCATAAGTAGTGCGCTAAATTATTGTTCTTAATGCCAATATCTCTATTAGTGGATACATTCTTGAAAATATATTTAGTCATTATTTTAGAAATATATCAACGCAATTTTTATTTTCCATTTGTTAATCATCCTCGGGATCAATTATCAGATTGCAATAATTATTTTATTTTTAGATTCTAGTCACTGAAAATTCCTATATATTCATGCAAAATATGAGAACAAAGCGGACAAAAATGGTTGTGGCCACCATATCAGCGACAAGTGTCTGACCCAACAGGGACGCCTTCCATGACGTCCTAAGGTGACAGATCACTCGCTTTTGCGGCCGCCTCTTTCCGTGATGACGGAGTGTCACACCAGGAGATGTGCCACACGTTGGTAATCAAGTGAAGGATGCAGGGTAGCGCTAGGAAGTTGTTTCTCTATATTGAAAACGTATTCTGAAGGTATGTAATAGCTAAGCTCTAGCATGGTGATGTATGGCCCGCTGATCAGAGAGGGTGAGGGGTTAAAACCAATAGCTACTCTGTATCATTTCCAGCAAGAAAGAAAATACAACTAGTTATCAACTTCTTTCTTCTTTCTCACATCCCTCTCTCGGCTTTATCTCAACTCCGGTGATCACTGCCGCTTGCCGCCCATAGAGCATAACACCCACGCGCACCGGTGAGGCTTAATGATGACGCGCTATTTGTTACGACAAATCTACGCGTTTGATAAGATCAAGCACGCCTGGTAAAAAAGTACTCAGCAAGTGGGACGCATGGGCAGGACAGAAGGCAATGATCAATTACTTCAATAAGTTATCTAATTCTAGTATTGTAAATTTTTTAATTAATGTTCATATTTCGTGTGCAAAATTTGTCACATAGAGCTAGTTGATTTTTAGTTTGTTTTCTTTGTTTAATGGAGCACAATTAGGGGCCTCAGCTAACCAAAATAACATCTCACTACTACAAATCACAACTATAGTAGCTGAGTGATTTCATTATAGTGGCCCGCTACTACAGTACGTTTTTGCCCGCCGCTACAGTGGGTGTTTGTAGTAGTGTCTAATCAATATGCCTGAAAATTAGAGTTAGCTACTAGATTAACGAGAAACATGCAAGTTATTTCTCTATATTATTAATTTGTCTAAGAATTGATAAATATTAAATCTTTTTGGGAAAAAAGGAGTAGCTAATGAGGTAGTAATTAAATCCAGTAGCTAATGAGGTAGTAATTAAATCCAGCACGACCGTGGACAAAAGTTGTGGAAAAACTTATTCTCACTTACAAATTGATAAGGAACCGAGAAATCAGTTTTGTTATGCTCTGTCACAAATTCTTTTCCTTTAGGTATTAGCATATATAAAGTTTTTTAACATTAGAATACATTTTAACAATAAAATGTAATATATTAATGACCGGAGGTGGTGATAGCAGGGTATAATTATAACTATGGCCCTGTATGGAATCTCTAGCAGGGCTAGAGGTTAGAGTTAGATTGTAACCCTAAATTAACTTTGAACTAACTCTACCCTTTGAGTTGTATGGATATAAGGGTTAGAGGTTAAAGTTAGTTACTTTTTCAATCATTTGACTACTTTTCAGCTTGATTTAGTGTGGCCAGACTAGTCCCGTTGTGTGGTTGTGTGGCTGTATGGGGATCCATTGTATGGCTGGAAATACTTTTTTTGGGTGGGCCTCACACAAACTAGCCCCAATTAGCACCCCTTGGAGGTGCTAATTTTGTTGATGAGTTAGATTGAAATAGCTCAACTCTAACCTTCCTGTATGAGTATTTTGGGGTTAGTTGAGGTAAATATAACTCAAACTAACTCTAACCCTTGATCCATAAGGGCCTATGCAACACCGGTGCTACATCCTTAACTTTAAAAGAGAAGGAAAAAACTCTTAACCATATCCATGGTATCTATCATAATCCAATTTGGTAGGGCTTACTCATGACAGATCTTCCATTAGCTACAATTGCCGGCTCTTTTGACTTTTGGCATCTTTGTCAGGAGACGTCACCGTTTGGTGACATCCTTGTGTAAGTGGCAATAATCTAAATAAGCAACACAGCAAAAAATTTAAAACGTCACATATATAAAACAGCTGCTTCTGGTATAGGAACTATAGATGGATAAGTATAGGGATATTCGTCAGGATTAACCTTGTAATGACCGATGGATTCGATGTGATGATGAATATATTAATTATATAAAGGGTATGCACGTGTCGAATCTGTGGATCAAAAGCTCTAGAAACCTAATTTCCCGACGATCGATGAGGTGTCGTAGGAAATAATAAGGCGGTGTCGAGCTCACAGGTCTAAGATAAGAGAATTTTACTATATTTGAGGAGGTTACATGAGGTACTATATTTTTTAGTGCTAATTTTGGTACCTCCTGAAACATGAGGTATCGTGAGATATCAAAATTAACGCTAAAAAATGTGGTACCTTCTAATACCTTTTCAAGGATCGTAAATTAACTCTTAAGATAATGCTACATTATATTTCCAACTCGTATATACACGAATTATATGAAAATTGAGAACTCATTTAGCTATAGATATGCCTTCTCCACCTAATTTATCAAATAATTTTTATGTTAAATACCACATAAATTTGTCAGCTAATGATAATGATTTTAATAGGATATTGAAGTTAACAGAAAGATCATACTGTTATCATCAACACTTAATATAAAATAATACTTTAGCTACCTAGTAAGACATGGATATATGATATGTGATAACAGACCTTATACAATCTGCTACTGTGTCACATAATACATGATCATATAATATGCAATTTTGTGGACAAGTTGGCATTGTTTTCCTTAAAGATAGGCATGTACCTCACCCATTATGGCTTGTAATAAATCCGTCACAAAGATATGAAAAGAGTACGGATGTGTTCTCCATTAGCTAGTAGCCTGTCGTTGCACACAAAAGAAAACAGGAAACAAAAACAAAGTGTAGTTCGTTTATGTAGAGCATGAATAATTGAATTAGAGTTCCACTTTAACTGGAATGGGATAATTCTATTTGCAACTAACAGTACACCTACATAATGCTGCTCTATACGTCACACATATATAATTTTGAATAAAAAGATGCAATCATGGAATCTAGGATATCCCCAATAGTTATTAATCTCTCCTTAACTTCAACTATGTATATATATATATATATTCACTAGGTTAGATCAAAATATTGACTAGGTTAATATAATATGATCAAATTATCTTTGTTGGATCTAACAAAGACGATGGCAACCACGGTCCACGGAGCATGATCTGTAAAACCGGTCTGCTATCTAGCTGGTTTCTAGCTCAATTATAATGGTAACAAGTCCGATTTTTCTACTGGTATAGTTTAGCAAAATCGGACCAGTTAGTGCTTATCAAAGCCTAGTGAGATAGATGAAACCTATGGTAATCAATACCATAGTTTTACAAACTCTATTATAAAAAGAGACACACGCATGTCACAAGATTAACGAGATTACGACCAGTCGATGGTTTTCAACTCAGATTTTGTCACCTCATGCATGGATTTTTTTAGGGAAAGGGAACAACAATGACAGCGAGTTTAATATGTATGTTTAATATTGTTTTTGCATACTGTGTGATACTGCGTGTCAGGAATGTGCTAATTGAAGGACCAAAATGATGTTCGTTGTAGAAAGGACGGGCCGGCATGGAAGCAACTACCAAATACAAGCCACAAGAGAGTGTTTCGATTGATGCCCCCCAAAAAAAAATAGAACAAATTTTGATCCTCGTGTTGAGAGCTATCAAAAGGAGATCCCCCAATAATGCATCGTGTAGTAGATTTACCGGTGACGTGGTTCACGGGAGCGTTGTGACGAGAACGTAAACGCAACCATATTTAATATCAGTGACTAATGATTCGTGCTTAAGTTTATCAACTTAATTATCAAGTGAATTCGTTCCTTGTGACTCAAATAAGTTCATTTATGAATGGTATATTAATAAGTTCAAATTGTGATTGTATTATACTTAGGAACATCGGAGAAGAGACGTTGGATCAAACAATCGAGTTGACAAGGGAAAATTGTGACTACAGACCGGGTGCTCGAACAGTCAGACCACTAGCTAGTCTGACTGCTGACCACCATTCGGTCGACCACCAACCACCATTTGGCTAACCACTGATACCACTCGGCCGACCACCAACCATGACGCCGCTGATTGGGAAGTTACCGAGTCCAGCTAAGAGTCGGACTGCCAAATCAGTTGGGAATTGGACTTCATATCAATTAGAGTTAGAGTCCTAATAGGTTACTCGAGTCAGTTTTAAGGTTAGAGTTTCTAATAGAGTCCTACTAGGATACGACTCATGTTATAGATGACGTCTCAAGCCCTGTAAACCTTATAAATAAGTAGTCACCACCATTGTTAAGACTTAAGTTTTGCTTAGATTATTCTTCTATTGGAGTTTCACCGTAGATCGGTTTGTAGAACCACAAACTTCGAGTACTTCAGATTAATATCAACAATCCATATTGCATTTACCTTGTTCTTGCAAAGTTCTTCGATTGTTTACAAGATCAAAACCTTCGTGGTGATATTGACTGCATGCAAGGTTATGCCTAGACATGTGGGTGTAGCGATTATAAGGTTCTGATCGCTGATCGGAAACCTTAAAACATGAATGTCCACTCGTCGCCTCAATTGAACCTATCAGAAGATCGGGCCACCAAGAGCACATCACATTGTTGGCAACTTTCCACAATCTTTGGCTCTGATGTTCTTGTGAGCATTGCATTTTCTCTCAGTCTACATTCCACCTATAAAAGAAAAAAATAATCATATACTCTACATTTAGATGGATATTGATGATTTATTCTCCCAACCCACGTATTATTGACCCGAGATGATCTTATATGTCAATGAGATGTAAATGGTAAATTTTCAATTTCTTTGTAAAGGGAGGGTATACGACCAAATCTTCCCTTAAAACCCCTCGCTAAAACTTAGACAATTTAAGCAAACAAGAGTTGTACAAATTGAAACTTATACTAGAAAAAATGGTTGGTCAACGCATATATATAAGTTTGCTACATAATACTGTAAAAACATGATATTTGCTCATGGACATCGCAAAAACATAGTTTTGCTTGAAGACATCCCAAAATAAGGTATATTTACTTGTAGGACACCACCATTAATATTTTAATCTTTTTTGGATATATATATATATTTTAAAAAAATACCCAAAATGCCACTCCGCCTCCATAGAATCCACACGCCACACTGTCGCCTCCCGAGACCCCTCCGCAAGGCACGTCGCCACCCTCATCCCCCCTCCACAGCCCCTCCGCAAGCCGTGTCGCCACCCTCGAGCCCCCTCTGCCTCCACCACCGAGCCCCTCCGTAGGCCACATCACCGCCCCCCGAGCCCCCTCCGCAAGTCGCACCGCCACCGCCGCCGCCTCCTCCGTAGGCCCTCAACCGCCCCTAGCTTGCAGGGAGAGAAGGAGAGTGTAGAGACGTGTTGGCGTGCTTTTTAGTCACACACTAATACACGCGTGGCCTAAGAGATCTTCTTAACTCCAGTGACAGGTCCTACATCTAGGAAAAGGGTTCAGGGCGTGCCAATCAATTTGACCCCGCAACTGATAAGGGATTAGAAAAGATAGACGTTAGTATCATAGTCAATCGGTTGGCCAGCCGATGACTGTGGCATAAAAGATAATACTGTGAACCATCACACCAATCGACCATACGACCGATAGCTCAAGTTGGCCCAATCGAGCGAGCGCGCCATCGGCCGATGGAGAAAAACAAGATATGTATATAGGCCGATGTGGACCCTTCGACGGTGAACATGATACGGGGATAAATTAAAGATAACCTATCATCTTGTACTCTGATAGAAATAAATAAAACACGCCAGATAACAGATCTATATCATGGAATTGATCACAATAACTAGATCAGACCTAACCGAGACAATAGCTAGTCACGATGATCTGAACGATATATCAACGAATCGGGTAAACTTTATTTAGATGAACAGTACACGGCATGAAAAAGATGCAATAGCAAGAGATGTCGGACTTAACCGATGAAGCCTCAAGCTACCAAACCAAGATCACTTCAATCTAAGAGATCAAACCTAACTGATACAACCTTAGACCTAGCCAAATACATTGAGAACAATCGGTGATCGTGTTGTTTCACCGTTCTCCTCAAGAGATCAGACCAAACCGATACAACCGTAAGGATACTAACCTAGTTGGCACGAACATCGGGGGTGGCAGGACTAACCTCTTCGCCGGAGATCAAACTGATGCAGCCCAGCTCCGAGAGCCCGAGTCCCGCCGGATAACCTTGGGGCACAAGGGTGACAATGTGCCGATTATTGATTGAAAGAGAGTTAACTAATTCTAACCTAAGGGATACATATTTATAGTCCATAGACTTGTCGTCCAAGTAACCTATCTAGCCGATTTTGGATGAATCTGTAACCATCTGTTGCTCTTATATCCATCGGCTCTCCTTTCGATCATGTAGCTGTTGCGAATGGTCTTCTTTGACCGCACACCTTCTTTGGTGGGTGTTGGGCTTTATCAATTCTTGGCGTCAACAAGACGACATTTTTGTTATTTGGCAAAAATATCTCCAAAAAATATTAAAATATCAATGGTCGTGTCCCGCAACAAATAAATCCAATTTGAGAATGTCTTTAAACAAAACTACGTTTATGATGTCCACGAGCAAACACTACGGGAATACAGTGGTTTGTCGAGTGCCTCGGGCACTCGGCGAAGTCTTCACCGAGTGCAATATAGATTCGCCGAGTGCCACGTATAGCACTCAGCAAACGTAGCCGGTTGACGGCCGGGGTGGCCGTTAACGGGGCTTCGCCGAGTGCCCCACGTGGCACTCGGCGAAGGGGTTTGCCGAGTGCCACGGGGGGCACTCGGCGAAGGGGGCTCGGGGGGGGGGACGTGGCACTACGGGGCTTCGCCGAGTGCCCCACGTGGCACTCGGCGAAGGGGGTGTGCCGAGTGCCACATGGGGCACTCGGCGAATGGGGCTCCGAGGGGCACGTGGCACTGGAAGGCTTTGCCGAGTGCCCCCGTGGCACTCGGCATACCCCCTTCGCCGAGTGCCACGTGGAGGCACTCGGCAAAGCCTCCCCAGAGTGCACAGAAACGTGCCACGTGGCACGTTTCTGTGCACTGTAGGTGGCTTTGCCGAGTGTAACACTCGACAAAATTGTTTTTAATTTTTTTTCATTTATTTCCTGCATATTTCATCCCAAAAACACATTCAATCACAAAATGCATCACAAATTCACATTTATTCACAAAATTTGCCCCAAAATTCACATTGAATCACAGATATTCACAGAAATCACATACACTTCACTCAAATCACATTTACATCACAAAATTCACGATCACATCACATGCACAATCACATCACAAATTCACGTTCACGTCACAAATACAAGTTCAAATTGATACAAAAGTTAAGTTCGCGTTAACGGTGACAAGTTCAAGTTCATTAACAATTTCATCACGACAACTCACACCACACCTCACAAATTATCATTACCGCTATGACCAGTGTGTGGAGATGGCTGCGTGTTTGATCCTGCTGCCGATGGATGAAACTGAAAAAAAAAGAAAAATAGTTAGAACAATTGTATATAACTAAAACGACAATAACAATATTAGAAACTCACATTGCCGCTCTGTGGAGTCCGTGGAGATTGTTGAGGTTGAGGAGGAAGTCCAGGCAGACCCATATGACCTGAGAAAGATCCACCCATCTGCGCAAACCACTGCTGCATCTGGGTCTGCATCTCGGCTTGCATCTGAGCTTGCATCTGAGCCTGCAGCCGAGCCTCCATCTGGGTCTGCCACTCGGTCCTTTGTGATCTTTCTTCATTTAGTTGGGCCTACAAAACATTAATTCACAGTTAATGTTCTCAAACAAACAAATTGAAGTATTCGATGATTGATGAAAATGAACTAACCTGTAGATCAGCAATCAGACCCATAGATGTGTCTCGGCGAGGGCGTATACCTGGACCGGAGGTCGAGCTCCGAGCTCTCACCTCAGATAGAGTGGGGGTACTACGGGTATCAATGGCACCGTCGCCCATCAAATATCGCCCATGTCTCTTTCCTCCTCCAGCCCTCATGACCACCTCGCCATCAATGCCATGTGCGATTGGGTCATAATCGGCGCCATGCACTTCCCTTGCCATCTCTGAATAGTCTTGGAGGCGTTGATATGCATTCGGATTAGTGTACGACTCAGCGGGGTCATTTGGATTGTAAGTATTGCCTTCAACCGCCCTCCCTTTGTGAGCCAGAGCATATGCCATGACTTGGGAGCATTCCTGACCCGCATTGGCCGTTGACTGAAACAAGAAGATAGTTAGAGTTATATTGTGCAATTAAGCGAAAAAAGAAACATGTAACTACATACCCATCTCGCCCTGAACTGGTCGAGGTTCAGCGAGCCTTGATGATGTGCTGCCCCCGGCATGAGTAGGCGTCGCTGGCGGCATGCCTCGTGACTGCTCTGCCACTCGGTAGAACACCACCTATCAACAATTTGGCCCCAACACTCAAGATGAGCGGCACACCACTGTGGAGGGACCTATTTGATGCAAGTGAAGTTGTTAATGACATAATATTAAGTATTACAAGATACACGAGAATACACTTACCATCATGTATTCCTCTCGTGTCAGAAAGGTGGTCCGGGCATCCTTTTTGTTCTTCCTCTCTCGACGGTGTTGAGCGCAGTAGTCAATAACAGCTTGAATGCGCGCCTCATAATGCATGTCGGTGACAAGCTTCTTGGCGACTCTATTAATAACTGCGGCAGCCTGATCCGCATACCCCTCATCGCATCTATAAAAATCCTGCATATAGATGTAAAGAGAATGTTATATGTTTTCACATGTTAATAGTATTGACACATATATTAAGAAAATAAACTTACCCAGAGCTCAGCCCTGACTCGATCGGCTAGGTGGGCAAATTGTCTCCCTTCTCGGTCAGGGGCGTCCGGCGCACTTTCATAGTGTCTCCATGAGTACGCCGGCTCCGTCCTCCCATCCAAAGATATCAAACCAGGGAACTTTTCCTTGATAAGAAGCCCGAGGATACCGTTTACATGGCGTGAGCACTCACGACCTCCTCGTTCAACCATAATCCAGTTCCTATCCCGATATCATTAAAAAGTATTAGTATATATTAAAAATTAAACTAACGAAAAGAATATATTATAGATTTTGTACAACAAGTTACCTATTTCCATCTGGTCGAATGAGTGGACGATCAGCTACTGCCACTGGTCGCCTCGGGAGTGATGAAGGACCACGCAACCACACTGCAGCCGCTTCTGTAGTCTGCTCCTCTCCCTCTACCCCAACCTCCCCACCCTCTGCCCCCACCTCCTCCTCCTCCTCCTCATCCACCCTAGCCTGCTCCTCCTCCTCCTCATCCGGCACGTAATCATCGTCGCGACGTAATCATCCAGATACCTAGAGGATTTGCATTTCACGCAGCAGGTTGCGTCTGCGTATTGTTTTCTGAATAAAATGCATCCGTTGGGACAAGCATGTATTTGCTCATAAGGCATCTTAAGTGCACGCAGGACTTTCTTAGACTCGTACATGCTCTTCGGAAGATTGTGACCTTCTGGAAGAAGGCTACCAACAACCGTCAGCATAACATCGAAGTATTCTCGACTCAAGCTAAACTGCGACTTGATGGCCAATAGCCGTGCGATGGCATCCAGTTGAGAAACCTTAGTGTGACCGTGAAGTTGTTGCTTTGACGCGGACAACATGTCATAAAACGCTTTTGTCGTTGGCTCCGGCACTTCCTCTTCATGTGCTTCGTCAAAATGCGCATCTTCAAAGTCATCTAGCATAAATCCAACCCCTCCCTCATCATCGTCCATGCGATGTCGCAACACCTCCTCTCTAGGACGTTGGGACTCACCATGATACGTCCAACGGGTATAATTTGGCATAAACCCATATTTGCATAGGTGTTTACCCATAGCATCCTTTGTTTGTCGACGCTTATTCTCGCACCGACTACATGGACACCAGGTCTTGTCACGTACATTCTGTCTACCAAACGCTGTCTCTAAGAATACTTCAGTGTTCTTGATCCAATCCATGGTCACCTCGGCCTGACTAGGGCGACCCGTGTACATCCACTCACGATGATCCATCTTGTACTAAACTAGGAAACAACACCCGTGTTTAGGGGTTAGTGAGAAACGAGATGAATATAACAGTCTAATAGGTAAGATAGGTCCTAATCCCACCAGACAATGCGTAGATTGAGCTCGTATTCACGCTCCATTCCGATCCAACCCAAAATTTCGGCAGCACCTCCCCGCTGCTCTCCAAACGCACGTCTGGGCAACATGCCAAGAGGATGTGCGTTCGGAGAACAACAGGGAGGTGCTGTCGAAACCGTGGGTCGAATCAGAACGGAGCATGAAAACGAGCTCAATCTACGCATCCTCCAGCTGTCCAAACGTGGACAGTTCGAAATAGTTACGACGACAGATATGCAAACACATGCATATTCCAAACCGTAACTCTTCCGAACGGGAGACGCCTAGGTTACGCGACAATAACCAAAAAAAAATTTGACAACATCTTGTCTCTAATACATAGCAAATCTAGCATGCATAAATAGGACGGCACGATGGTCGTCACCCACATACACACATCACGACGTGATGGCCGACATCCACATACACATATATATATATCACGGCACGATGGCCGGCATCCACATACACAAGATATTAATCAAAATAACATGTATAAGCATTTATTTATATTAATCTTCTTGACATGCATGTAAATAAAATTGTAATATTATTTACGAGGAAGGGATGTTGAAAGCAAACAAAACATGTGACGTTGTATTAGACAATAAAAAACATGTACAAAGCATATTAATCATTCATGTTCAAGCAAAATATTAATCCTATGTTCTAAGGTTACCGGTATGGTTTGATGCGAGATGAGGACGATGAAGCCGAGAAGAGGACGGTGACACCGGTAAGAGATCGCTAAGCAAATTAGATCTATCTAAAAAACAATAAAAATATTAGTTATAACAGAAAGTAATTAAAAAATGTGAGACGCTACACTAAACAACATAAAATTATAAAATATCAAAGACTATACTAAATAATTCAACACATGAGACACTAATTCTAAGTTCAAATATATATATGCAATATAATGCATGTCTCAAATGTTATACACATCATTTGATGAGAGTAAGTATATATGCAAATGGCCACACAAATATATATGCATATATATAAAAAATGGCCACACAAATATATATGCCACTAATTAGTAGCTCTTTCTTGCTAGCCTCCACACTATGCATGTCCATGTTATACATGCATTTACTATTTGAGATGCAATTTTTACATATTTATAGGTATTTATATTTGAAAAAATGGGATATACATATATGTATACCTAGGAAAGAGGGGGCTCGGGCGGCGGAGCCGGTGCCGGAGCCGGTGGCTGGGGCCGGCGGCCGGGGTCGACGCCGGCGGTGGGGCGGTCGGTGGCGCGGGGGGCGCAGGACGGGCGCGGGCGCCCCGGCGGCACAGGGCGCAGGCCGGGCGGGGGGGGCGCAGGCCGGGTGGGGGGGCAGCGCTGGCCGGCGGCTAGGGGGCAGGGCGCGTGCGCGGCGGGGCTAGAGGGAGCAGGGCACGCGGCGGGCCGGAGGGAGCAGGGGGCGCGCTGCGGCGGCAGAGGGAGCAGATCTGGCTTAAATGCGCCAGATCTGCTCGGGGCCCTGTATTTACCCGAAACACAGTTTGCCGAGTGCCAATTTTGGTAGCACTCGGCGAAATGTTTTTATTTTTTGAAATTTCACTTCTTTGCCGAGTGCATTTGGACCTGGCACTCGGCAAAGATGAATTTTTGATTCTTTGCCGAGTGCCAGGTCCAAATGCACTCGGCAAACATTTCTATATACTATTTCCAAAAAAAACTAAAATAGAATAAAGACTTAAAAAAATCCCATAATTTGGCATTATATAGTATACACTAATATTTCATCCTAGAAAATTTCTAAGTTCAAATAAACAAATATAAGGCAATTGTAATTTAAATTTGGGATCTTTTACTTAAAATCCTATAAACAACTTTTATTAACCAAAAATAGCAAACTAACTCTTAAAAATGCCAATTTTTGACATGGTATAAGATAAATTGAGTTTTAGTAGTACAAAAAGTTTTAAATTCAAACAAATATTTGAATATCGATTTGCTTCTAAACCTAACTCATTTCATCCCTAAACTCCTAAACCTTTTCGAAGGTTGTCCAATTTCTAAAGGTCATACTTGAAAACTTTGTCGAAACATTATGAATTTTTTACCATATCATATATGTATGATATAATGACACCCTGTCAAGTGTCATATTTTTTAGGCATCAATTACATTTTCTATAATTAAAAAACCATTAACCTGCATATTGCAAGTCGAGTGTCGTAAATTAGATTTTAAATATTTAGTTATATTTAGTGGTAAAAGAGTAAAAATGTAATCATGAATAGAAATATGTTTTTTCCATAATTTTTGAGTCATTATTTCATTGTACATTTAGTTGAAATTTGACCCACTTGGAAGTAAATCCTAGAAATACAAATATTTTATTAAAAATACCAAACCCACTCATAAAAGTATGAAAATTTACCAAGGATTAAAGATGTTGAATTATGACTGTAAAAAAAAATTCAGGTTCAAAACATTTTTAAAATGTGATATGGACTCAAAATGTGTTTTCACATGAAATAATGGGTATTTCATCTTTGCCGAGTGTTTTTCTGGTGGCACTCGGCAAAGGCTAGGGTTTGCCGAGTGTCCGTTAGTGGCACTCGGCAAACCCAAAATTTCACCCCTGGCGCCGTCACGACGCCAGCAAAAAAATTTGGCGGGGTTTTTTTCAGGATGTTTGCCGAGTGCCTACGGGGTGGCACTCGGCAAACCCTGCCTTTGCCGAGTGTCACCGACTTTGCCGAGTGCATTCCATAGGGCACTCGGCGAACGTGTCTTTGCCGAGTGTCCGATGGAATGCACTCGGCAAAGTCGGTGACACTCGGCGAATTTTAGTTTTCCGGTAGTGAAATAACATGTTTTTACATTGTTCCGTAGCAAATTTTCCAACAATAGGAATCGCATGCCCCATGTATGCAATTATCAGAGTCTGCATGCAACATGCTTAGATTTTGAGTCCTCTTAAAAATCACGTAATATAAATTGAGGTATAAGCTGTAAATGACCACTATTACCCTTGAACCAATGAATCCAACCAAGACAAATCTCTCCAAAATGAAAATATGGCAGTTGATAATGCCTCATCTACTAAAAGAGCGCAGCCATTCGAAACATGGTGGCGATAAATTATCTTACTAACCAAATGATTAATTTGTAGATTATTTAAATTTTATATAATAAAAATTTTATATAAATAAGTTAAAAGTAATATATTTAATACAAATAAAGAATGACCACAAAACGGCAGCAGCAGGTGAGCACCTATAATATAGCGGCATTCCTGTAGACTCAGGGTCTCAAGTCTCAACCAGCCAACTACCTCCCGGCTCCCGCGCCCGGAATATATAGTCGTCAGACTCGTCGCTGCCGGCAGCCGCCGACGAGCAGCTAGCTGCCATGTCTCCGTTGTCTTCGTCGTCGGTGGGCACCGCTCTGGGAGGCTCCCACGCCGGACTCGCCCTCGCCGCCACCGCCATGGCGCTCTCCGGCACCCTCGTCCTCTTCTCCCTCTGCCGCGCCAAGCCGCACCGCGACGACGACGTCGACGATGGAGAATACCGCCTGGTCAACTCCTCCGTCGCCGCAGCTGCTCCGCTTGAGTCTCCTGCTCGGCTCCGGCCCTGTCTTTCCTCCTCCGGTGAGCACCCCGTCGAGGCGGCCGTGGCCGTGGCCGTATCTCGCGCGGTTCTTGAACGTCACTGACTGGACCTCACTACCTCTGTTCCTGCAGAGAAGCGGAAGCGGGAGAAGGCGCGGCGGAGGAGCAACAAGAAGCGGGTGCGCTTCGCGGACGGCGTCGTCGTCGACAATGATGCGCCCTCCTCCCGCCCGGCGGCCGAGGAGGAGCCGTCCTGCAGGAGCTACGCGGCGGCGGTGGGCACGACAACGACGATGCCGGCGAACCGTGAAGCGCTGTACCGCGGCATGCTCCGCGGCCGCTCCATGCTCAGGGTCGCCTGCTCCTACTAGCCCCAGGCCCTACCTAACCACCACTCCCCTCTACTTAATCCGCCATTAGCGCTTAATCCCCTCCTTAATCCGAACCTTGCTGCTAATCGGGAGGTTTTGTAAGTAGGGTGCATCCCTCATGCGAGCGATCCTGTACATTATCCTGAGTGATCCAGTTAATTAATCGAATGACGATTCTGCTTTGTCCTGATTCAAGCAAAGTAGAGAGAGAGACGGCCTGGTTGGTTGGTGCCTCGGTGAGAGGACACGAATCACGAAGCCACAGGATTCCAGTGAAGAGTGGTGGCTGCGAAAGAAGGGAAAGCTTGGTGGGTCAGTGGGTGGCGTGGAAGAGATGCGTCGCCCAACCCGAAATCGAATCGCGCGGCACAGCCCGTTTAGTCGTGCATGGGATGTTTGCACATCAATTTGAAAAATTAAATTTAAATTGATTATAAAAATAATTACAGATTTGGAGGATTATTTATGAGACATTTTTTAATCCTAATTAATCTATGATTAGCAAATGTTTACTGCAGCATCACATTGTCAAATCATGGCATAATTAAGCTCATTAGATTCGTCTCGCGAATAATCCACCAATTATGAAATGATTTTATAAATAGTCTACATTTAATAATCTAAAATAACATCCAAACATCCGATGTGACGGGAGACTAAAGAACCAAACACCTCCTAAGTAGGTATGGATTCAGATTGAGAGTATGACATATTTGGTCGTAGCCACAATTTATCACATGGAACATTTATTTTGGAAACTATTTGGTTCGGTATATAAGTGAGGCTTGTCACGTATGAAAATTTATTTTGCTAAATATTTTAGCAGCGAAGTTATAACAGGTATTTTCCACGCCACATTCGTCTGTAGCGTGCCATAACAACTATTATTTCACCCATGAGTACACAACGCAGTTCTCAAATCCTGGTCTAAGCATTGTTGCCCACACTGTCCCTGCCACCATCTCTCCCCACTAGCATCGGCCGCCACCAATCCTACCGCTCCCTCCTAGAGCTCTAATCCGTCTTGTCCGAGCTCTATCCCGCTCCCTCGTCGGTCGTTGTCCTCGACCCAACCTCTATTCCGCCGACCGCCGGATGACCCTACTGACCTTCACCTCTACCTCTGCCGCCCGAGGTCCGCTCCAAGCAGCCACGCGAGCTCTGCTCCAGCAAGCCGCCCGAGCTCTACTAGGTGAGATTT
The DNA here is from genome assembly GCA_019279435.1 of Zizania palustris. Taxonomy (NCBI): domain Eukaryota; kingdom Viridiplantae; phylum Streptophyta; class Magnoliopsida; order Poales; family Poaceae; genus Zizania; species Zizania palustris. Next base: position 33,159,272 of record JAAALK010000080.1, read on the forward strand.
TTTTCCTTTCAATACTTGTTGAGTTGGCAGGCAATGTCAATGTATTTTGCTTATTTTTTCTTTACATATATGCTCAACTTATGAGTTGTTGAGTTATTTTTACTGATTTAATCTTATTTCTAAAAATATGTTTTAGATGGGTCAAAGGAAATTATATTTACAATATTACTTCAGCTACTCCTATTACTTGTGGAAGAGAAGATTGATTCCTGGTATTATTGTATGTCTAGCCATATATTGGTATAGGATTAATATAAGAAAAAGAAAAAGAGCCATAACATATGCTCCCATGGTTAATAGATATATTAACAGATTAAAATGTCTAAATCGTTTGTACCATGGAACAGAAGCCATTGCATAAGTGAGATACGTATGAGAAAAGCTATATTTCATAAGTTGTGTGCTAAGCTTATATCACACGCCCTGCTAATGGAGACCTTTCATGTAACAGTAGAGGAACAACTAGTCATGTTTATTCATATTGTGTGTCACAATTGGTCAAACAGATCAATCGCATTTGAATTCATCAGATCAAGTGAGACTATTAGTAGATATTTTAATCTTACCTTAGATGCCTTATGTATCCTTGCTCATGACCTTGTATGCATCGGATCTGTTCAAACACATTCAAAGATAATGAGTTCTCATGGCAGATTTCACCCTTACTTTTAGGTACATCAAATTGGTCATCCTATTTAAGTACATGGTCTAGTTGTAATGTTCATCTAATTGAAAAAACTTATTTGTTTTAATAAGGATGCATAGGAGCTATAGATGGCACACATATACCAGCGTGCGTATCTATACATATGCAAGATCATTTTAGGGGTATAAAGAACTTTCCTATCCAAAATGTATTAGCATGAGTTGACTTTGATCTAAGATTCATATATATTCATGCTGGATAGGAGGGTTCTGCCTATGATTCTTATGCGCTTCAAGATGCTCTATCACATCCCAATGGCCTCAAAATACCAGAAGGTAGGATTACTCCCATCACTTCCTAATAGCTCCATTTCTGAAACTTCAAATTCGCGGACAGGTGACCGCCAGACTGAGGATTTGCGGGGTCATGTCGGTTCAATCCAGGTACATGGGTCGAGACCAGTAGTGGACTTGTCGTGGCATTGGCTGGTGTGTCTCAGGTAGATGGACGGGCGATTGTTGGGCTGAAGGAGCCGTGGGTCGTGTTGGTGTAATCCGGGTACCCACTGTAAGGGCGGAAAGCGCTATAGCGGTTTGGGCGTAGAACCGCCGACTACATCAACTATACACGTGAAGATCAATGGATCTGATGTGATGTCATGGAAGTCATGAAAGTAGAGCATCATATAAAATATCTAGATTCGGTATTTTTACCTTTTTGCCCTTCAAGCCTTGAGTATGTAAAAATACCCTAAGTGCATTTGAGTCATTTCCTTATTATGTATAGGCTATAAAAAGCCTTCAGCCCTAAGGTTTTATTGAACACATTTATGAATCAAAAAAATCTTATTCTGAAATTTGTGTTCCCATTCCTCTTTCTCTCCTAGGCGCTACTGGTCGGAATTTGTGAGCCGCCACCTCTGGTGATTTGTTTTGTCACAAGCTTTCCAAGGGTCTAGCCTTTGTTGCTGTTCGTTTCTCCTCGACCTATGCATGCATGCAGTTTGTGCATATTTTTCTTGCCACTGCTTGCTTCTATGTTTTGCATCAATATATTTCTCTTTTCCTTCGCCATGTTTCTTTGTATGTTGTAATATTGTTGGTGTCATTTTTGGTCACACGTGTGGCCTAGAAGATCTATTTAACTCTAGTGCAGGTCCTACAATCTTGGAAGGTTTTGAGCGTGCCAATCAGTTTGACCTTGCAACTGATAAGGGACAATGAAAAATATTAGTAGCAACGCCGATCGACTATCGAGCCGATGACCATGGTGATAAGAAATAACCACAGATGTCGGGGCCTATCGTCTACTGAATCGATAGACAAAGCTAGACCATCGAGATCAGTTATGTCATCGACCGATGTATGTAACACACCATCGGACCGATATACATGTGGATAGCGCATTGCGCACAAAAAGCCGATGAATAACCCCCTATATCAATGAGGTGTAACAGGGAATTAAAGAAAACCTATCATCTTGTACTCCGACAGAAACTAAATCTAACATACTAGAGAATATATTCATACTATTAAATCATCATAATAGCAAGATCAAACCTAACCAAGACAGTTACTAAATCACGAATAATTAATAGTACTTTAACATATCGGGCATGCTTTATTCAGATGAATGGTGTACAACATAAATTAGATACAATGGATTAAGATGTCAAACTCAACCGATGACGTCTCGAACCACGATACCCAACTTACATCAATCTAAGAGATTGTAGCGATGCAATCCTAGACCTAGCAAATACGCCAAGATAAACATGCGATCATACTGAACAAGCCAATGCCTCGAGAGACCGAAACGATGCAGCCTTGAAAGGCACTGATCTAGCCAAGATGATCATCAGGGTGGCGGGACACACCTCTTCGCCAGAGATCGAAGCGATACAGCCCAACTCAGAGTGCCAAGTCCCACCGGGATTAACCTTGGAAACCAAGGGTGGTGATGCGCCGAGAGTAGTTTGTTGTTGTGTTATTCTATCTTCATAATCTAACTAATGGATACATATTTATAGTTTGGAGACTTACCGCCCAGTACGATAGTATCATAACCAATTCTGGATTTATCTGTCTTCTTCATCTCTATCGGCTCCTTCATATCTGGTCACATATAACAATACGGACGAGCTCTTTTACCAACCTTTGACTAAATTCTTTTGAATTCTGTTGACTATGTTGTTGGGCTTGGGCCTTGACCAAATTTCGCTTTCAACACATGCCCCTAGTTTGGAAGCATATGGGCAATTAATGCTTCAAAATTGTTACTCATTAAATCCCTTTGCACCACGTATTTTCAAAAGTATCTTCAAATTTTCCACTAGTAGCCAAAACCTTTCATCTTCGAGAGCCTTTTAATCTTGCAGTATATCTTTTAGAGTACCACTTTCCTATTGTATTGTAACTTTTATCAACTCTTCACCTTCTTCATTGCCTTTTCTTCTCCGTCCACGTAGCACTATGTTGGATGTTGCCTAGTTCAATGCATTTACCTCTCTTGTCGTGATTGTGTCGGACCAGGATTCATTCCACATAGTCTAGCAATGGCCCCATTAAGCAGAATCACCGAAGATTTTGCCTCATCCACTCCCGAACCTACGAACAATTCAGCACTTTTCGAAAATTGTACTTATCCTTGCACCTTCTATGAACATTGCAAGTGGTCCTACCGAATCCGTTGAGATCGGCTTGACCCGACTGCTAAGGCGTCGCCTCTACTCTATAAGTATCTGTTGGTCTCTCCTTTCTTCTTCTATGCTTTCTGCACACGCATAACATTCCCCATCTCTCTTAACTCGAGCTCATCGCTGGTGCCTTCTGTACTGCCTCCGGTGACCACATTCCGCCATCTTTGTCTCCTTCGTTGGCCTAAACCTTCCGATGGTGACCAACACCTCCGTCCATGAGGTAAGTTTTTCCCTTAACATTTCCCCTTTTCTTATTTCTCTAGTCCTTTGTCCAGGATTTCCTTTTCGATGTCAGTCAATATATTCAAGATGATGAGGCTATCATTACCCTTCGGCCAAATGTGGCTCAACCGCCTTTAGAGGTGAGGGAGGTCTTGTTAGACATCTTGCACTGCCTTAATGACCTAGTGGAGACACTAGTGTTGATGCCAAGATTTGATAAAGGCCCGGGCCCATCAGGAGTGTTGCGTGGTCAATAGAAGTCAAAGGAGACCAATCAAATATTGGTCAAAGAAGCCCGTCCATATGGTTATATGTGATCAGATATGAAGGAGTCGATAAAGATGAAGAAGGTGGAGATAAAAACAGAATCGATTATGGTTATCGTAATGGACGACAAGTCTTCGAACTATAAATATGTATCTATTAGCTAGGTTAGGATATAGAAAAAATATAACCACAAACTACTCTCGGCGCATCACCACCCTTGGTTTCCAAGGTTAATCCTAGCGGGACTTGGCGCTCAGAGTTGGGCTGCATCGCTTCGATCTTCGGTGAAGAGGTGAGTCCCGCCACCCCAACGATCGTATCGGTTGATCAGTGTCCTTCAAGGCTGCATCGTTGAGATCTCTTGGAGTCCTGGCTCGATTGGTACGATCACTGGTTTTATCTTGGTGTTTTTTCTAGGCCTAAGGCTACATCATCATGATCTCTTAGGTTGATATGAGTTAGGTATCATGGTTTAAGGCTTCATCGGTTGAGTCTGACATCTTGATCTATTGTATCTGATTTGTGTTGTGCACCATTCATCTAAATAAAGTATGCCCAATGTGTTAAAGTATTGTTAATCAATCGTGATTTAGCAACTGTCTTAGTTAAGTTCAATCTTGTTGTTATGGTAGTTTGGTAGTATGGATGCATTATCTAGTATGCTAAATTTAGTTTCTATCGGAGTACAAGATGATAGGTTATCTTTAATTCCATGTTATATTTCATCGACGTCAGGGGTTGTTCATTGACCTTTGCATGCGGTGCGCTGTCTGCACGTCCATTGGCCCAATGGCATGTTATATGCATCGGCCGATGACATAACCAATCCAGATATCCCAGTTATCGATATTGGCCTAGTAGCCGATAAGCATTGTTTTTCATGGGTATTTCTTATCACCACAGTCATCGGCTCAATAGCCGATCGGTGTTGCTACTAATGATTTAATTTCCCCTTATCAGTTGCAAGGTTAAACTGATTGGCATGCTTGGAACCCTTTCTAATATTGTAGGACCTGCACTGGAGTTAAGCTGACCTCCCAGGCCACACGTGTGACCAAAAATGACACCGACACACTTTTTGGCATGCATGGTGGGACCTCCCTCAGACGACTCATCCATGGCGGGCGAAATCGATAACAATAACATCATTACGGTTAGCCTAGAGGCGTTGACCGACGAACAAAGGGAAGAGATACAGGACCATGTGGAGAACTACTAGAAATTGTGTCTCGAGGCCTTCGACATGACCCAATCTGGCGCCGTTCGTAGAAATCAATTGCCGAAGCCAAGCCCTCGAATCAGTTTTCAAGAAGCCATCGACAATGCTCTCCATCACGTCCTCATCAATCAGTCCGGGGTATTGATAAATACCTTGCATGGGCTGATCAAGAAGATTGTTGATGGCACAATAGCTCAGGAGTCGGCGCAAGGTCCGGTGTACTTCCCCATCAGTCATCATTATATACTGCAAAATCCTCAGCAAGGCCGGCACCACCGCCACAAGGGCCTATGAGGCAGGATTTACCAAACACTTCATTCGGTATTGAACGGAGCATGATGGCCCAACTACCTACCCCTGTGCTCCAAGGGATAGGCAGGTAGGGTCTGTCACAGAACACGTACATCTTTAGGAGGGGCACATCACCATCCCAGCCTTCGGCTACGTTGTAGGAGCCAATCAGGCAAGAAGTACCCCAACCCACGTACGGTGTCGCAAGGAATATGCTGCCCGACCTCGTGCCTCCAAGGGGGGAACCTAATGGCATCCCTCATGGATACCATCAAATCGTGTACTACGGAGCACCACCCTATACCAATGAAGAACAACACATATATAATGTTGTTCGGCTAAATCAGTACCAACAGGATCCAATGACCAACCGGTATCATGTGCCGAACTAGTAGGAGGATGATTGGGTGAATCGGATCACTGAAGTTATCCGGGACCAATTTGGGCTCAAGCCCATGGATCAAGTGTCATTTCCTAGCAGTCGTACCTGGAGTGGTTTGATCGGGTGCCATTGCCAAGCCGATACAAAATTCCTGACTTCACCAAGTTCTTGGGGCAAGACTCAGTCTCTACGATTGAGAACATCAGTCGTTTTCTCACCTAATGTGGGGAGGCATCAACCGATGAAGCACTTATGGTCCGATTCTTCCCGTTGTCGCTATCGGGATCGACCTTCACTTGGTTTTCATCGTTACTAGTGAACTCCATGAGAGGATGGACAGACTTGGAAAAGAAACTTCACAAGTATTTCTTCACTGGCATACACGAGATGTAACTCACTAACTTGAAAACAGTAAAGCAGGGGATGGATGAGTCTGTATAGGATTATGCACAGAGGTTCTGCAACGTGAGAAGTAGACGCTACAGCCTGAACCTCAGTGACATGCAATTAGCTTAGTTGGTGTTTCAGGGACTCCTAAACTCGATAAAGGAGAGATTTTCATCACAGGAGTTCGAGAGCCTCTCACACTTGGTACAAAAGGTATTGGCACATGAGAGCCGATTCCACGAAGCAAGAAGGGATAAATATCAAAAGAAAGTTTCTTATACTTAGGTATACCCCTCAGAATCCGACGAGGATAGCGAGTACGATGTAGAAGTCGGACAAGCCGAATGGTCTGGAAACAAGAAGTAGATCGCATGTCCTTGGGTGAAAGCATTTGAGAAGGAGGAGAAATATGATTTTGACATCAGTAAAGCCGACAAGATATTCGACTTACTGCTCAAGGAGAAATAGATCCATCTGCCACCTAATAATGTGATATCGTCCATCGACGAGCTAAAGAAAAAGAAATATTGTAAATGGCACAATTCCCCATCGCACCATACTAATGAATGCAAGGTTTTCAGAAAGTAGATTCAATCAGTCGTGGAGCAAGGCCAGATCAAGTTTGATGATGGGAAGAAGCCGATGAACATCGACGGGCATCCTTTCCCGGTCAACATGGTGCATGCGCACCATGACAGCGATCGGAGCATGGAGAGATACAGGCGTATCAGCAAGGGTTGAATCTCGTCATCTAACCTGACTGACAAATACAAATGAAACTCAAGGGATGATGTAGGCAGTGAGGATGATTTTGAGTAGTCACGGTTTAACCTCCACTAGAATTGTGAATTTTTTAGGTTTTGCTAGAATGAAGGATTGTGCCTACCATCACTGGAGAATTGTCCTGATTGTGACGATGATAGAAGCAGATGGAGGAATGATTATAGCTCCCATAGCAACAGGGCAAAGTCACACGATCGGGGAAGGACTTGTTTTCGTCAAAGGCTGCCACCGCCAAGGCCATCGGTACTTGAGAGGTTTGGCCCCATCAATGCCAAAGAGAGTGACCGATCGACTTATGACAGTACCACTACAAGAAATCCATAATGGTGCTTCGCTGGAATCTTCACGAATTATCAGAAGAGAAGGGTGCAATGGTTACGACAAAAAGAGCTGAGGGAACTAGATTGTGAGGTTAATGTTGATCGACCAAGGATCAAGAGCGAATGGCAATTTAAAGAGAAGGCCAATCACGATGACCAGAGAGACGCAGGGGTAAACATGGCGTTCTTTATTCTTGCGGAATATTGGGCCACTCCCAATAATAATGATGAACAAGTCGAGGTGATGGCTCAATGGGTGCTAGCGCCCCAATCGGTGACATTCGACAAACTAGAAGACCTTGGGCATCGACACCCGAGACTTCTCTATGTTAAAGGACTGGTCAATGGAAAATCGATGTCCAAAATGATGATAGATGGAGGCGCTATCATCAACTTGATATTGTATGCCACCTTCTGGAAGCTGAGGAAGGGGCCAGAGGACCTCATTAAGACCAATATGGTGCTAAGGGACTTTGGCGGTAACTCATCAGAAATAATGGGGGTGCTGAATGCAAAATTAACGGTTGGGAGTAAAACAGTGTCGACTACATTCTTCGTCATAGAGGGAAAATGATCCTATAGTTTACTGCTGTGGCGCGATTGGATTCACGTAAATTTTTGCGTCCCGTCAACAATGCATCAAAGTCTCGTGTAGTGGGTCAGCGATCAAGTGGAAATTGTCCCCACCAATAAATTAGTTAACGTGGCAATATTCGATTTATCGGTATGAGAAATAGAAGGGGTCGATTGTCTATCAGGCAAAGCCAAGGATGATGACTTTCTCAAGGTGTAAAGCGATGGAGTCAAACTAGTTAGCAATGAACATCCCAAGCCCACCTTGTGAAGATACCATCGACGAAGCAGAGGGTAAACTTATTCAGGGCTTCACCGCAACCGACGAGCTACATGAGGTAGAGATCAGACCTGGCGTTAGACCAAGGCCAACCTTTGTAAGTGCTTGACTTCCTGATGAAAAAAGTGTATTAATTGCATTATTGCAAGAATATCGGGATTGTTTTGTGTGGGAATATCATGAAATACTAGGTTTAAGCCATTTGATCGTAAAACATCGACTCCTGATAAAGCAGGGCTATCAGCCAATCAAGCAGTCACCTTTGCGATTGAAGGTGTCCAGGTGCCATCGGACTCTACGAGTGGGTGGTGATGACCTTCGTGAAGGATATGCCCAAGAAAATTCCATGTATCGGAAGTTCCGATAGGAAGTATCGGAAGTTCCGGTTATTTTTTGGTCTTGATACAGAGATCAAATGTTGCTTCAGAAGTTTCAATATAGTATCAGAAGTTCCGATTTGGAATCGGGGAATTTTGTACTGATCGGAAGTTCTGATATGGTATTGGAAGTTCCGAGGTGGGCGATAACAGATTGGATCTATTGCGTGACGTACTATATCAGGAGACCTAAAATACCTTGTCAGAAGTTCTGATCTAGGATCAGAAGTTCCGACGTGGGCAAACAATTTGGATCTGTTACGGTTTTGTGGACTTCGGGATAGACATGACTAGGGGGCTATCAGCCCTATAAAAGGAGATGAGGAGGACGTCTTGGAACCAAGGAATAAGCCTAGATTATACCTAGCCACCAAAGAGTCCTCTCCTTCCTTTCTTGATCTCAATCGTTGAGCTCAACTATCTCCGTCTCTCACGTGCGGTGCTAGAACGCTGCCATGGGAGGTTTTCCATATTTGTACGTGTGGACTCCATGGAGGCGTTGCTCTAATAGTGACGCTCATGGACATCTATATACGAATGACTACGTCGTCTTTAAAGATCGGATCAGTGACAAACGACAAGGACGAAGCGATGATAAGCTTGACGTGCTACTCCAACATCTTCTTCCGCTACACCTAGCATGTCTTGTGCTAGAAGGTACCGATCCATGATATCGCATGCACATGAGTCTTGGGCTTAGGGCGTAAATTTTGAATTTGCCGGCTAGCGTAGCTCCCCTATTCCCTAACAGTGGTATCAGAGACTAGGAGCGTAGTGTTCGATATGAATCCCTCATGTATGGAGATACATGGTGAAAAACAGATTAAATATGTTTCTGTCCGCGGTAGATCAGAAGTTCCGATAATGATCGTAACATCCGATGGCGGATCGAAAGTTCTGATGGTGATCAGATGTTCCGATATCGAATATTGATTCGATACAGAAAGAAATTGTTGTGGTGTGGGATTCTGATATTAATCGAAAGTTCTAGGGATCGGAAGTTTCGATGCCAGATCAAAAGTTCTGACCCACATGAATTTGAAATTTCGAGCCTGTTGAGCCAGATTTTTTAGATCCAGAATCCAGTCACTTGTAGATTGCTCACCTAACTTTGTTTTGCAGAGAATGATGTGTCTAGCATGGCCTTGGATAAATGTGATGTATGAGATGCATGCAATTAATGTAAATTAAATATGACCTGCGTGTCATGGTTATCAAAATGATTTTGGGCTTTAGAGCATAGGAGTTGGGGTCGAGCATATGATGCTTCTCCAACGACAAGAGGCACATACGATGTGATTCGCAAAGAGTTGCTTACCTATGTAAACTAGCTTCTAGCAGTGATGCCAAAGCTCACTAGGAGATAGCGTGACTATGGATCTTGCGCCACTATTAGTCATTAGAGGGAATGTGACTTGGTTTAAAATAGTGGAATATCTTTTATTGGATAGAAGATAAAAATTGCATAGTGCTAAATCTTGCATTTAAATCTTTTGTAGATCATGGCACCTACTACTTCTACTATTAAGAGCATTCTAGTTTTAATTTGCGATCTATACTTGAACGTGAGAAATTATCTGGAACAAACTTTATGGATTGGTATCGAAATTTGAGAATTATTCTCGAACAAGAGAAAAAGTATTATGTTCTGGAGAAACCTCACCCTGATGAACTAGGAGAGGATGCTTCTACAGCAGACAAGTGTGCTTATGAGAAGCATGCTGGTGATTCCGTGGATGTCGGCTGTCTGATGCTTTCCTGCATGTCCTCTGAGTTTCAAAAACAATATGAGGAACGTGATGCTTACGATATGATCATAAGTCCTAACGACATGTTTCAGAACCAGCCAAGGGCAGAAAGATACAATGTGTCTAAATGTTTGTTTGGTAGTAGGCTAGCTGAAGGGAGCCGAGTGAGCCCTCACGTGATAAAGATGATTGGTTGCATAGAGACTCTAGAGAGACTGGGCACTCCACTGGATCCGTACCTAGCTATTGATGTCATTCTCCAGTCGCTCCCACTAAGATTTGAGTCGTTCATCATGAATTATATCATGGTTGGACTGGAGAATATACTGGCTAAGTTGCATGGGATGCTTAAAACTGCCGAGGAGAGTATCAGGAAGTCTCCTAATCAGGAGACGAAGGGGGTAAAAACCCCTTTAGCGTGTGCCATGCCAGATTCCATCCGAGCCGCACGATCTCGAGCGAGCGGTGCAGATTAGATCCCGAGGGGATTTAATCTGGGCCCTTGATCCATGCTGAAATGGTACGGAGCATTGTGGGCTGTCGGTTTTCACTTAACGATCCCGTGCGCACGTCGTCTGTTGAATCTGGATCCGACCGCTGCCACGCGTTTGGCTCACGCGCTTAGTCAATGGTTCACGGTGAACCTAGTTCACCGTGGACCAGAGACTATTTTTCAGTTTAAATAAAATTCCAGAAAATTGTTTAAACTTTGAAAAATCATAACTTGCTCATTTTAACTCCAAATTTCACCATTCAAATTTTGTTAAATTCCTATTTTTATTCTCTACTGATTAATGCCATAAAACAGTATGTTACTTTATCACAAAATATTCTTATAAAATAAATAATTAAAAACCCCTTAGGGATAAATTGATAATTCATGAAATAAATCAGGAAAAACACTAAAATTTAACCTTTAATATTTTTGAACATAACTTCAGAATAATAAGGGCTTAATTCCCCATAGTTAAAATCATAAACTTGTATGTATATGTTGTGATGATTCCTTTTATTGAATGTTGTGTTTAATTTTTCCGTATCGAGAAGACTACGAGATCGTCGAGGAGCCAGAGTATTACCCCCATTTTGATCATAATTGAGCCCGTGTTTTAATAAATTATCGCTATAACTCATAGAATAATATTGCATTAGTCTAATCTCAAGCCTTACACTATATTTATTAGATCTCTGTCCTTGTGTGTAAACCCAAGCCATGATTATTGAGCCTAAACTCCTTGTCACTCTACAATATTATATTAGCTAGTGTCCAAAGTACTGACACAACTACTATAGGATAAAAAGAATGAGTCGTAGATAGATGGATTCTACTATATGTATTTCCCCGTTATTCTCATCTCTAGACTCTGTTGGAGTTGGCTATGTTATAAGGATGGTGGGTTCTGGGTGCAAGCTAGGAATTGGTTGGTCGCACCCGGGGCACTATAAGGACCGGTCTACGGGATTTGTTGCAATGCACTTCCGTACTAACCACCACAAGTCTAATGGGTAAGTCCTAACTGGAAGTATGGAACAAACCGACTCGATGCACCATAGTGGAGGGGGCAAGGGGCAACCTGCGGGTGACTTGTACCGACGTGGCTCAAGGGGGGTATGGTGTTGGCTCGACGCGTCGGGGCACCATATGAAACCCATAAGAGGGTGCTGTCGGGTCAAGGCGGTCCATATGGAAGGTTTTGGCATGAGTTCCCGTGGTATGGGTCATCTCGTTACACTTTGGTGTATGGGATGAGTGCGTGCCTTGTGGGTACAGTGGTACACCTCTAATCAGAGTTTTAAATCTTTTCGAAAAGCTGAGCCCACGGTCAAGGGCGGGTTGTGTGACTTCTCGCAGTTAGTTTACTATTGTTTGAATGAATGTGATATTCATGGCATGTAAGGACTGTTGAGCGAGGGTGGGCTGACTGTACCCCTTGAGTTAGAAGATGATGCATACACATGTTTACATTTGTGTATTATTAACTTGATCACATTTAATTGCTTTACAAATATGCTTTTCCGCAAAAACTAGCCACTACCTTCCTTGTTATTACTCTGCATTATATTTGCATCCGGTGGCTTGCTGAGTACGATTGTACTCACCCCCGTTGACTTACACCACCAGAGCCCGTTTACTATGAGGAGGATGAAGGTCTGGAGTAGCGACCCAGTCAAGGCGCGAGATTGGAAGAAGGCGTTCATCTAGGAGATTTGTTTTACTAGTTTCTCTCTGTTTTAACTCTTTTGTACTAATATGGTCTACGAACCATGAATGCTTGTCGTATTGTATGCGGTCGTGTGATGAACGTCTTGATTTATTGATTTTCTATGGAATTTCAATAAAGGTCTGGATTTATTAAATCTGCGCGTCACAAGATGGTATCAGAGCCGACTTGACTGTAGGAAGCCAAACAGACCTGACCCTACGACTTATATTAACCATATTTTTTCACAAAACTACTTACCCTCTCGTCTTCTGGAGTTTCACAAAAAATTTTCTCTCTTTTGTAGATGTCGGTCCATACCATGAGTGGAACTCTTCGCGATGAGGCTGGATTTGTCCGCGAGCTTCGCATGCTCGTTAGTTTCCTCGTGTTCGAGCATGAGCCGATGTTCCACGGAGTCTTCCTCGATGAGGATGAGAGCTACTGTGAGGTCACCATCGTCATTCGCCCTTCCACACAGATAGCCCACACTTACCGAGCCGGAGGACCCACCTTTTTGGTGGCCAGTCAGTACACCGCACTTCACGCCCTCACCGAGCTCCGGGTGATCTATGACAGCTAGCTCTACGACACAGACTATCTCTTCATGCTGATGCGTACTCCGAGGAGCCCGCACAATGTCTACGTCATCACACTCTCCCAGCGCTACTCCGTCATCGGCCACACTATACGCCTATTGGAGGCGATGGACGAGCTCCACGCAGAGGCACTGCTTGATGCCAATGGCCAGCGTGACACTATCGACTTCTACCGCCATTCATCAGAGAGCTTGAACCATGAGAATGGAGAGCTTCGCCACCGTGTCCAGTAGGGGCACCGTTTAGCTGCCAAGGCAGAGGAGTTGAGGCGTTAGAATGAGCTCCTACGCCAGAGTGTCGCCAACACCACGCAGCTACGCCACCAGATTCGAGAGTTGCAAAAGGACCTAGAGGAGGTCGCTCCCCTTCCGCCCCGCAAGCGAAAGTCACTCTGGCTCCCCACAGTTAGGCCCAAGAGGATCTCCCGCAGTGCCCCTCCCGCTAGGCCCTCCAACTCCACCACCCCTACACCGACCCTCTCCATCAAGCCTGTGATCGAGTCATCCCCCGAGCTGCCTTAGATGTAGTTTTACGGTTGTTTGCTTCATTTTCATTGTTTTGATTGTATTGCCACTCATGTCAAATGTAAGGCATGGGTGAAGACTAAATAAAGGATCTATATGTAATAGTCTAAGTTTAACACTTTTTAGAAATAAAACTTAGCCACATCCCCCCTAAAATATGTCTATTTTGGGAAACTCCAGGATGACCAACACTCAGGGATCCGATGCTCCCCAGAACGGAGAGGACAACGAAAATCTGCCCCAATGGGGAGCAACAGGGAAAAGGCAGGCCTCAGTCGCCAATCACCCAACCCTGGCCGAAATGATGGCCAATCAAAACCAATTGATAGCCACACTATTGAATCAGATGCAGCAACAGCAAAATCAGATGTAGGAGCAACAGGCTCAACTTTTCCGTCTGCACCAACAGTAGCCCAAGCTCCCATGTCCCGCCACCCCCGTCCCGGCACCAGCTTCACAGCTGTCGGAATTCCTCCGCGTCCGCCCTCCCACTTTCTCCAGCACCACCAACCCCATGGAGGCTGGTGACTGGCTAAGGACGATCGGAAAGAAGTTGGATCTCCTGACCTGCACTGAACAGGAAAGGGTAGCCTTCGCTGCCCACCAACTCCAGGGACCCACCGCTGAATGGTGGGATAACCTGCGTGAGACTCTGCCAGAGGGACATGTCCACACTTGGGCGGAATTCTCCGCCGCCTTCCGTGCTACCCATGTCCCCGACGGCATAATTGCCCAAAAGCAGCAGGAGTTTAGGACCTGCAGCAAGGAAGCAGGTCCATGACCGAGTATTTGCACGAGTTCAACCGGCTGGCTTGGTATGCGCCGGAGGAAGTCCGCACGGATACGGCCCGGCAGTCTAAGTTTCTCCGGGGGCTGAAGGACGAGCTTTCCCTTCAGTTGGTGTCCGGAGACTACGCCAACTTTCAGAAGTTGATCAACAAGGCCATTATTCAGGAGACCAAATAGAACAAGGTCAACCTGAAAAAGAAGAGGATGATCGCCTTCCGCCAGAACCAAGGAATGGCGCAGAGGCCACATTTTGCACCTTCCCCACCAGCGCCCCAATATCACCCGCGCCCGGTATATCATCCCGCTCCACCCGCCAACAACCCGGGAGCTGGACATCCTCGCCCCGCTCCCACCGCACCAGTTTCTCCACCCGCCCCTGCCAAGAAAGCAAAGGTCCTGTGCGACAAGCACGGCAAGCCCGTGATCTGTTTCAACTGCCGCCAGGAAGGGCATTACTCCCACCAGTGCCCCCACACCAAGCGTCCGCAAGGAGTCACGGCCAATCCTACCATCCGCGCCCGCGTCAACCATGTATCCACCGAGGAAGCCCAGGCTGCACTGGAGATCGTCATGGGTAAGTTCACCGTACATTCAGCACCTGCAGTGGTCTTATTTGATACTGGAGCTACGCACTCTTTCATTTCAACAACTTTTGTGGAAAAATATAACTTGAACAAATGTGAATTAGCAAGGCCAGTACTGATAGCCACCCCAGGCAAAAAAACCCAAGCCCACTCTTATAGTCCAAGGGTATGGGTAGATATCCAAGGTACAATATTCTAGGCCGACCCCATTCTAATAGAATGCCAAGGTTTGGATCTGATTCTAGGAATGGACTGGCTCAACAAACATCAAGGAGTGATAAGATGTGCTCAAAGGCAAGTGACCGTGACCAGTGAAGAAGGGACTGTCGTCACCTTTCAGATGCCGAGTCAGAAGCCCGGTAGACCTCGTCTACACCCGATTACCTTGGAAGAAATACCGGTAGTCTGCGAGTACCCGAACGTATTCTCGGAGGATTTACCAGGGATGCCACCCAAGAGGGACATCGAGTTCAGGATTGATCTAGTACCCGGAACCACTCCCATCTACAAGCGACCATATCGAATGGCCGCCAATGAGCTAGTAGAAATGAAGCAGCAGCTTGAAGATCTTGAGAAGAAGGGATATATCAGACCCAGCACATCCCCGTGGGGAGCCCCCATCATCTTCGTAGAGAAGAAGGAAGATAAGGCTAAGCGTATGTGTGTAGATTATCGAGCGTTGAATGAGGTAACCATCAAGAACAAGTACCCATTACCTGGGATCGATGATCTATTTGATAAGTTGAAAGGAGCCACTATGTTCTCCAAGATCGACTTACGGTCCGGTTATCATCAGCTGAGGATTCGAGAGGAAGACATACCCAAGACGGCATTCACCTCTCGCTATGGACTTTATGAGTGCACCGTCATGTCCTTTGGTTTAACCAACACCCCGGCTTTCTTCATGAATATGACGAATAAGGTGTTTATGGAATACTTGGACAAGTTTTATCATGGTGTTTATAGATGAAATTCTCATCTACTCCAAGGACAAAGAGGAGCACAAAACCCACATTCGGTTGACCCTAGGAAAACTAAGGGAACATCAGTTGTATGCTAAGTACAGCAAGTGTAAATTTTGGACGGCGGAAGTGAAGTTCCTAGGACACATCATTTCTGCACAAGGTATCGCGGTAGACCCTGCCACCGTGGGAGCAGTGACAGATTGGCTGCCACCCACCAACGTATCTGAGATACGGAGCTTTCTTGGTTTAGCAGGATATTACCGACGATTTATTGAGAATTTCTCCAAGATACCCAAGCCTATGACCAAGCTATTGCAGAAAGGAGAGAAGTTTGAATGGACTCCCGAATGCGAGGAAAGTTTTCAGACCCTCAAGACACGGCTAGTATCAGCACCCATACTGACCCTACCGGATATAAGGAAGGACTTCCATGTCTATTGTGATGCATCTCGCCAGGGTTTGGGATGTGTTCTTATGTAGGACGGGAAAGTTGTCTTGTACGCCTCTCGGCAATTGAGACCCCATGAGCTAAACTACCCTACACATGACCTAGAATTGGTCGTTGTAGTACACGCCCTGAAGATATGGAGGCACTATTTGGTTGGAAACCGGTGCGAAGTCTTCACAGACCACAAGAGATTGAAGTATATCTTCACGCAGCCGGATCTCAACCTTAGGCAAAGGTGATGGTTAGAATTGATAAAAGACTACGACCTAGGCATTCACTACCATCCCGGCAAAGCAAATGTGGTGGATCATGCATTAAGTCGTAAAGGATATTGTTGGACCAGAAACGGCGACCAGAGGGGGGTGAATGGGAGCTTTTAAAATTTCAGGCCAAAAAATAGCCTTCTGTTTTAATTCAGTCTACTGCGGAACAGGCTTCGAACACACCCTTCGAAGTTCAGGTTCGGAGGTATTTGATGGCTCCGAACACAGGCTTCGCAAGGAGTAAAAGTCCGAAGTCAAGCAGACTTCGCTCCACCCACAACCCCGAAAAACAACTCTGCTAAGTCAGTGCAGGCTCCGCACACAGGGTGCTTCGAGCAGGCTTCGCACTTCACCATTCGCAAGAGTGGACTACCCTCTGAGGACTTCGACCAAATACTTAGCGACAGCAACTGGTGCTGGGGCTTCGTAAAACGAAGGTCTAAACGCACACTTTACGGACTTCGCTAAGGGCTTCGACACAGGAAGAAAAACGGGCTACGATCAGGGCTTCGCTAGTAATCAGCGAGGTCTAGCCTCCAGTTACACAGAGCGAATGCACACTGAAATGCACACTTCGCCAAGACAGGCTTCGATGCACTGCCACAAGTCACTCGAAGGGACACACAAATGATCGAAGTATGCAGCGAGGTATGTAAAACAAGCTCAAGTAAAATGAACACAGAAGCAGGGCTTCACTGCTTGAACAAGGAACACTAAAAATGAACTCACTGGATGAATACAAAGTATGTGGTGGCTAGTACAGGAGCTCAACAATGAATGCTCAAAGTGTTAAATGTTACCTACCCAGCCCCACTATTTATAGACACTATTCACCCATGTGAATTGACTACTTTACCCCTAGGGTTTACATTGGTTTTGTCTCTACAGAATAGAGGGGTACAAAAGGTAGTCAACTTTATTTGGAGGCTTCTCTGTCAGCTTTGCAGAGGGGACAGCGTCAGCTTTTTGCAGAGCAGACATTGTCACCCTTTACAGTCTTTGACTTTTCTGAAGCCTCCCTTCGCACGCGAGGGGTGCGGTAGCTTTGGTGAGAAGCCTTGAGCCTGACGGCCTTCGCTTCACCGAGGTTAGCCTCCGATACAGTGACGGTTTTGAGCTGAAGCCGTCAAAGCCCTTGGGCCTTCGCACCACCACCTCCGGAGTGGACCACCACGGCTTCGCAGCTACTCCCAGCTCGAACTCCGTCAGTCCGTGTACCGAAGCCATGCATGGCCGAAGTACCACAAGTCATCCTTGCTCCGGAGCTAGCCTCGCTCCGAAGCCTTCTTCACTCCAAAGCCCCACCTTCGGAGTACCACCCTTCGAAGTCCCTCCTTCGTCCAAGGCCTCTGCATGAAGCATTCCATGAGAACTTCGTCACAGTGTCTCTCCCCGAGCACACTCCTCGACGAGCCTCACCCGGACCATGCCTTCGATGCACCTCGACTTCTGAGACCTTCGTCGGGTACCTTCGAGTGTCTCCCTCCAGAGCACACTTCGAACGCCTTGCCTCTGTTGAGGACTTGATCCACCATACTCCGAAGTCACTCCATTTGGAGTACCCTTCGAAGTGCCTCACTCCGAGGACTTTGTCTCGGAGTACCTTCACCCGGAGCCACGCTCCGCACTTACTGCCTTCTCCTGGTGTACCTCGACCCGAGGTCCGACCTTGACCCCTTCGCAGCCTCCATGACGGAGCACCCCGCTCCACTGGCATCAAGCCTCCCGCTTGACCCAGGTTCACCTGCTACGAACCGTCCGTCGCCTCCGAAGTCCCCTGCGCACCACAGACAAGCAGACAAGTGTATCCAGTACTCCGGAGACCTCTCCGGGTTAGCAACCTTCGGCACACACTCCGGTGTACCGTCCAAAGTACCGAGACCTTCGGTACACCCAGTCATCGTGTACTGTCGGACCCCTCCGACAGGCACACTCCGCTGCAACAACTGCAGCAACCAAACCCACCGAACCCTTCGGTGAAACAGCCTCCGAACACCTTCGGAGGGACCCCTTCGAATCAGAGGTTAAACACAGTCAATCACTCATCACAGACTCCGAAACCAACCCTTGGTTTCTCAGATATTGCACTGCCATCGTGATTCAGGATCACACGCCTTTGTTGTATAAGGCAATGGAAAAGTTAAACCTCGGGATAACCATAGGAGCCTACCTAGCCACCCTTGAGACCCGACCAGTCCTGTTCGAGCAGATCCGAGAAGCTCAGTTAGAAGACCCAGACATAGCAGCAATTAAGAAGAACATGAGGCGGGGCAAGGCCCCAAGATTTTCGGAAGATGAGAACGACACCGTATGGTTCGGAACCAGGATCTGTGTACCCGATAAACCGGAGATAAAGACCCTTATTCTAAGAGAAGCCCATGACACTCTGTACTCCATCCACCCCGGGAGTACCAAGATGTACCGGGACATGAAGGAACGATATTGGTGGGTTATCATGAAGAAGGAGATTGCTCAGTTCGTCATAGAGTGTGACACCTGCCGACGAGTGAAGGCAGAGCACCAGAAACCCGTAGGACTATTACAACCGCTTAAAGTACCTGAATGGAAATGGGAAGAGATCGGTATGGACTTCATCACCGGACTCCCAAAGACCCAACTTGGTTATGATTCTATATGGGTAATCATAGATTGGCTAACGAAGGTAGCTCACTTCATAGTCGTCAAGACGACCTTTAGTGGCCCTAAACTAGCAGAGTTGTATATGGCCCGCATAATATGTCTTCATGGAGTACCTAGGAAGATAGTCTCTGATAGAGGAAGTCAGTTCACGTCTCGGTTCTGGAAAAACCTTCAGGAGGAAATGGGAACAAAACTAAACTTCAGCACAGCATACCATCCTCACACGGATGGATAACTGAAAGGGTAAATCAGATATTAGAGGATATGCTCCGGGCATGCGCCTTGGACTTTGGAGGAAATTGGGACAAGAGTTTACCATACGCTGATTTTTCGTACAATAACAGTTATCAAGTGAGAAACCATGTTGAAGAATATGGTTTTGATATTCCAGATGTGATGAGTGATTGTCAACGGAAGTCAATGGAAGGGAGAGATGAAGACCTGCCGAGTCTGAGGCGCATGTGACTCAGGTACACGGGCAGCGAGCGATGGCAGGGCAGAGGAGCCGCGGAGTCGGGCTGGCCCAATCCGGGTACATGGCTAGGAGCGGCAGATGATCCACTGGTCTGTTGACTAGTTTTGACTTAGGTACACGGGCGGCGAGCGATTGCCGGGCTGAGGAAGCTGCGGGGTCAGGTCGGCCCAATCCGGGTACCCGGTGCAAAGTGTAGGACCGAAAGTAGCGACCAGAGGGGGGTGAATGGGCGCCTTAAAAATTCTTTCGAATCAATGGCCTTCTCCCAACACCCAACGCACCTCAACAAACAATCAGCGGAAACAAAACAGTTCACAGGTTCTTAAAATGATCTAGCCTAAAAACGACCGGTGTCCTAATCGAAAAGACACCATCAAAGTGCTTAAAGGCAGATTAAAATATCATCACAGAACAAATGACCTCTTCACAAAAGTTTCACCAAACCACAGATGATCCATCAAGCACATACAAAATATTCACAGTTTAGGAAGTTCATCAAGTAAGAGCAAACACAATATTTAACGCATTTAATCTAGACAAAATAAATGCAGTAAATAAAATGTGCTCATAAATATATCTATGAATATTTAGTGCATTCTGAAATAAAATAACTGAACAAATGGATTAATCATAGATTATCTAGGAATAAAAAGCTAAGCACACGGATCAAGAAGTTTGAGAAACGTGCTGCTAGTTAAACAATATGATGCTATGATGATTAAAATAATGAAGGTGTTGTAAATAAATCGTGAAGAAATAAGAGATCTGCTACAGCATTTCAAACCTTGATTTGCGTGCACATATTCCTGGTTTTCTTCGTTCGCTGCATAAGCTCTGAGTTGCAGCTTCCTGTTGCGTGTTGCTGCTCGCTCGCGTGATCGCACGAAGGACTCCTGCTGCTGGCTGTCACGCTAGCTGGCCATAGGGAATAGCTTGCAGGCCAGGCGTAGTACTACAGCCGGCTAGGCTCACAGCCTAGAAATGTACTCCCGTGAGAGATGCCACGCAGCTAGGTGCTAGGGAGAGAAAGGCTAATGCTGCAGCTATTCGGTGGAGGGAAGAATCGAGAGAAACCGGCGCAAAAACAATGAATCACTGAGAAAAATAATGGCGATGACGGCGAGAAAATTTCCGGCGGAAATAAAGCAACACGACGGCGGCGGAGGAAGAAGAACATGCAAGAAAAAGATGACCCAGAATATTTGAAAGGTAAAGTGATTTCAGAAATGGGTACCCTAACCCTAGGATATTGGGGCCTATTTATAGGCAGCCCATTAAATGGAAAAATGCAGAAATACCCCTAGGGTTTTTACAGACGCTGAATAAAAATGGAAAAGACCGAAATTCCCTTAGGGTTTTTTTACAGACTCGACTAACAGACTGTGGGCCTAAAGGCAAAATAGTAAAAAACCTAAATAAAGGTAACTTGTCCTGATGCGGCGTTTTCGTAGCAACTACGGCTTCGCCTCAGGACGGTCAGATCCGAAATCAACGGTCGTCAGTTTTTCGCCGAAACTGACAAAGCGTCCACCGTCTTCGCACAGGGTACCCGGATTGGGCCGACCCGATTCCGCAGCTCCCTCAGCCCGGCAATCGCTCGCCGCCCGTGTACCTGAGTCAATCCCGGTCAACAGCTCAGTGGATCCTCTGCTGCTCCTAGCCCATGTACCCGGATTGGGCCAGCCCGACTTCGCGGCCCCTCTGCCCGACAGTCGCTCGCTGCCCGTGTACCTGAGTCACACGCGGCCCAGACGCAGCAGGTCTTCTCTCTCTTTTCAGTCCTCTTTGACTATCCTTGACAATGACTCATCACATCTGGAGCCATGAGGCCCACGCTATTCAGCATGGCTCCTCAATCTCCCCCTTGATGAGTGCATTGTCAACACTTCACTTCTTCGGCTCTTCAGTACCTGCAAACAACTGTGGAAACACGAAAACAAAACACAAGAAAACAAAGAAGAAGAAAATAAAGTAAAAGTTTAACCCTAATGACCAAAAGCCAAACAAAAGCAAGAAACAATCATTATGGTTAACCAAAGGTAAAAGCTCAAAACGAGTGCAGTCTCAGAAACATCAACAAGGATATCAAAAGAGTAAGGACAACCGGGACAAAAACTCCCCCTGAAACAAATCCCAGAGAAAGCCAAAACTCCCCCTTAAACTCTTATACCAAAATTTCTCCCCCTTGTTGACAAGTGAACTCATCAAGCACTCTAAAACGACACTGACTCCCCCTGAAGTGCAACTCCCCCTCAAAATATGCAATGAATGCAACGGAGGTGCAGGTGGAGTGAAGAAAGCATGCTTCTCAGATATGATTGACTGCAATTACAACATCTAACAAGTATAGCAAAAGACATACTGTCGAAGTCACATGGCATGATCAGTACAACAGATGATATCCAAAGAAAGTCATTTAGCACGCATTTTTCAGTTTTTGCAAACAAAAGCATCACCACATTTTTCAGTTAACAAGCAAGGTAAAGCATGAGATGCAGAAGCTAACTGATATTTACCAAGATAAGCATTGTTCAAACAAAGTGCTTCATCAAACTTGTTGTCTTTTTAATTTTCAGGCTCTTTCATTTTCCTTTTTCATTTTTGCCAAAGGTTATTTGTATGTCAAACCTTATGCTAACCGACCAAGTCAAGCCTAGGCCAGAACTGGACCATCAGAAGCTTAAGACATTGGTCTTGGCATACACTACACTGTCCTAGTTCATACCAAAGTGCTATGGTAAGCAGTCCAGAACAATGCAATGCGACAAAACAAACCCACTTGGATCTTTTCAACTCAAGCATAAAAAGGCATGGAATTTTCATTCATTTTTGATTCTTATCATTTTTATAGCACATTTTCCATGATAAAGCATAAAGATGTCCAAGTTGCATATCTGCATTTATGTGAGGAACTAGCTACAAGGCATATAACAGATAGCAAAAGCATTCAGCCTACACATGCTAGTTAACAGAAGCAATGGTGATCATTTTTCAATTTTAAAGCGTAAAAACCATGCATATGACAGATATCAGACATATCAAATGAACTGAAACAAAGCATGATCATCGACAAGTAATCAAAAGCATGTACCAGCTAGAATAAGTAAAGCAGTTCAATCATATAACAGAAGCAGGCTCAAAAGTGTGATATGTGAATATGTATGATATGAACACACACAAAAGACTCAAGAAAAGAGTAAGAAGAAAGAAAATGACGCAAAATATCCTAGAAAGGATACACAACACCCAAATCCCCTCGTAAACGCTCAAAGTAGACTGATCTAGGGGTTTGGTGAAAATGTCAGCCAACTGATGATGGGTATCAACATGAACAAGGTCAATGACACCTTTCTCATATTGATCCCGCAAAAAGTGAAAGCGCACATCAATGTGTTTGGTTTTTGAATGGAGACATGGGTTTTTCCCTACACTAATAGCACTGGTGCTGTCGCAAAACAAGGGAACTCTGGTAGGAAAGAACAACCCAAAATCTCGTAGAGTGGAAATCATCCAAACCAGCTGTGAGCAGCAGCTAGCAGCAGCTACGTACTCAGCCTCAGTGGTCGAAAGAGCAACTCCAGATTGCTTTCGAGAAGACCAAGAGACAAGAGAAGAACCAAGAAACTGGCAAGTACCGGAAGTCGACTTGCGATCCAACCGGCACCCACCGAAGTCAGCGTCCGAAAAGCCAGATAAATCAAGAGATGATGATGCTGAATAATAAAGACCAAGATCAGGCGCATAAGTAAGATACCTGAAGATGTGCTTGACAGCCTGCCGATGAGACGCGCGTGGTGAAGACTGGAAGCGCGCGCACAGTCCCACGGCGAACTGTATGTCTGGCCTCGTCGCCGTCAAGTACAGCAGTGAACCGATCATCCCTCGAAACTCTCTCTCATTGACCTTGACGCCGCTCTCGTCCTTGTCCAGGCCCCCAGATGTACCCATTGGGGTCATCTGAGGCTTCAGCTCTCCACCAAAATCGAATTTCTTCAACATGTCCCGAGTGTACTTACCCTGGTGGATGAAGGTGCCGTCCTTGGTCTGCTTGATCTGGAGACCTAGAAAATACTTGAGCTCACCCATGAGGCTCATCTCAAACTCGCTGTGCATCTGCTCAGAAAACTTGGACACAAGATCATTAGTAGTACCACCAAAGATAATATCGTCCACGTATATCTGAGCGACTAAAAAATCTTAAGCATCTCTGAGCAAGAAGAGAGTCTTATCCACAGAACCCATCACAAAACCCTTCCCCAACAAAAACTGCTTTAACCGGTCATACCAAGCCCTGGGGGCTTGCTTTAACCCGTATAAAGCTTTCTGCAGCTTAAAAACATGTCGAGGAAACTTGGGGTTCTCAAAACTGGGGGGCTGCCTAACATAAACCTCCTCCTCTATGTACCCGTTCAGAAAAGCACTCTTGACGTCCATTTGAAAAAGCTTAAAACCCTTCGAAGCGGCAAAAGCTAAAAGAATGCGAATGGACTCAAGACGGGCAACAGGGGCGAAGGTTTCTTCAAAATCAATACCTTCCTTCTGGCAGAAACCCTGGGCAACTAGTCGAGCTTTGTTGCGCACCACAACCCCATCTTCACCTTGCTTGTTCTTGAACACCCACTTGGTGCCTATGGGGTTGCATCTTGGTGGCAGCTCTACTAGAGTCCAAACCCGATTGCGGACAAAATTCTCAAGCTCTTCTTGCATGGCATTAATCCAGTTCGAGTCAGAAAGAGCATGAGAAATGTCTCTGGGCTCAAAAGATGCAACAAAAGCAGATTCAGCAAACACAGCAAGAGAGTCAACAGAAGAGCGCAAAGTTCTTGTAGACACATCACCGATGATGAGCTCTGAGGGGTGATCACGCTGAACTGCTCGGGATCCCTGGTGATCTGAAGTCACCTCACCGGAGTCAGCAGCTGGCACCTCTGGACTCGACTGAGGGGGCTCGATCGAAGTGGAAGAAGTGATCAGAGGTCCGCCCTCATCCTCAGTCGAAGTCTCAGAAGGTGTGGGCTCTGCAGGAGGTGCAGAAGGCCCACCCTCATCAGCAGCTGGAGTATCCTCATCTTCCTCGAAGATGGACTCTCCGAGCTCACCATCACCAGAAAGCTCAAAAGAAGGAGTCAAAGAAGGCAAGGACTCATCAAAAGAAACCTCGCAAGTCTCGACAAGCTGCTGGGATTCGAGGTTCCAAACACGGAAACCTCGAGAATGCAATGCATAACCAAGAAAAACTCCGTCCCAGCAACGAGACTCAAACTTGTCCAAATGCCCTCCCTTCTTGAGCACAAAGCACTTGCAGCCAAACGCTCGCAAGTGGCTCACCTTGGGCTGTCTGCCAAACCGCAACTCATATGAGGTCTTACCAAGGTAAGCTCTAAGAAAAATGCGGTTGGCCAGATAGCAAGCCGTGTTCATGGCTTCAGCCCAAAAACGCCTAGGAGTCCTATGCTCATCGAGCATCGTCCTGGCCATCTCGACTAGCGTGCGGTTCTTTCGTTCCACAACGCCGTTCTGTGGGGGAGTGTAAGGAGCAGAAAACTAATGGTCAAGACCCTGATCACTACAGAAGCTGACGAACTGAGAGTTCTTGAACTCAGAGCCGTTGTCGGAGCGAATTGCTCGCATCCGACCATTGTTCTCATTCTTTAGCTTCAGAATCAGGTCATGAACAAAATGAAAAGTCTCATCCTTAGACTCCAAAAGAAAACCCACGAGAATCGAGAAAAGTCGTCAACAATCACAAGTGCGTACCACTTCCCACCGACTGAGCGTACCCGAGCTGGACCGACAGTGTCCATATGTAATAGCTCGCCCGGATACGAAGTCATCACCTGAGTCACAGGTGCGTGAGAAGCGGCAACCATTTTCCCGTGACGATAGGGATGGCAAACCAGATCCTTCTCCATCTTAAGCTTGGGCAATCCTCGGATGAGGTCCATAGAGCTCAACCTGACTAGCAGGTCAAAACTCAAATGGCCTAACCTCCTATGCCACTTCCAGAGCTCAGAGGAGGATCCAGCAATCAAACAGCGAGAAGGGCCAAAAGAGCTAGAGAAGTCAATCCGAAAAACCTTACCGAAAGGTAAGATCTGGCAAATCAAAGACCCTCTAGAATCAAACACAGAAGAATTGCCCTTCTTAAAACGCACCTCCAAACCATCCTCAAGAAGTTGCGAAACAGAAATCAAATTAAAGTTCAAGTTTCCAACCAAAGCAACGTTCTTCAATGAAAAATGGTCTGAAATGCGAATTGAGCCAATGCCACTTACTTTCCCTTGACCACTGTTCCCGAAGGTGATGTACTCTTTGGAGCTCGGGGGAGTGAGACTGGAAAACCATCTGCGTTGTCCCGTCATATGGCGAGAACACCCTGAGTCCATGATCCAAATGTCCTCCAGTCCCCGATCCTGCACAATCAGTGGCTGTAAATGGGAGCAAATGGTCCGGCACCAGGTTTAGCAAAAGAGCTAAACCAGTGTCGAGCCATCTGCTCAAAAGACGGAAAGCAGAAATCATCAGAAAAGTTTGGACCAAAACGCGGCTCAAAGTGCGGTCCTCGGTTCTGCCTAAAGCCTCGGCCACGAGATACAGGACCGTAGCCAAAACGGTCTGGAGCTCTGCCAGAACGACCACCACCAACTGGAGTACGAGCAAGAAAGTCGTCTCCTCTACCACCACCTACACGACGCGGCCTGGCCTCCAGCCTCTCCCCGCGTCGAGGAACACGCAGTCTACCACCCTACTGGTAGAACTGCTCCTGACCACCACGAGCTCTCTCTGCTCTCTCAACCCGCTTCCTCCTGAAGCAAAACTTCGCAAGATGCCCGTCTCTCTGACAATACTCACAATGATAGGTGGGCTTCTTGGGATGTGGTTGAGGCTTGGGGTTCTTGGGCTTAGTGGTGTTCGGTGTAGTCTTCTTGGGTTGAGAGGGTCCAGGAAGAGAGTCTAGAGAAGTGTGGAGGAGTTTGAGCTTTGGAATCCAGATGGGTTTCTTGGGTGGAGCTTTGAGTGGTTCATGAATCACTCCATCCTTGGGCTGACAAGCCTGGGAAGACTCAGTGGAATGGGTCTTGGGATATCTCTGCTCTGGAGTCATTTTACTCCACTCCACTGCCCGGCTAATGGCACTCTCAAAGTCAGCCTTGGTGTAGGTATAACCTACCCCAAACTCATCCTGCCTCTTGAACTGCTGGATCATCATGCCGAGTTGTGGCTCCCTGGCACTGATCCAACTCAGGATAGACCGGAGGTAAAAGTTCTCATTCTGAGAATCAGCTAGCTCCTCTCTCAAGGATGCTAGTACCTCCACCTGAGACAAGCAGGTCTCACACTCACTATCTACCTGGACAGACTTCTCGGCTTTTAGCTTAATTAACTCAAGTCTAAGAGACAGACAGTTCTCACAGACAGTGGGTGGAACTGATAATGTCTCAAGCTCTAGCCTGGTCTGTGCAAGCTCAGTTCTCATTCTCTCCAAATCACCCAGATGCTTATCGCCCTTGGCTTTCAGCTCAGCTAAACTAGCAAGATGAGATGGGCAATCAGCACAGGGTACGACGACAGTGGCTTGAGCATCTTTCAGCTCCAGCTGAGCGCTTTCAAGCTCAGTGGCCAAAGCGTCTCTCTCATCAACCCTTTCTGTGTACCTAGACTTCAGAGTCGACAGGTCACACAGAAGCACCTCACACTAAAGGCACTCACTGCTATCACCCAAGCAAGGGGAAGAAGATAGACTCTCAATTCTGCCATTGGCTACGGCAAGCTCACTCTCTAACTCATCTATCCTCTTCTTGGCCCCCCTAAGCAGTTTTTCCCGATACTTTAACTCCTGACGATTGCTCTCAAGTAAATCAACAATTTCGCGTTCATAGGATGATACCTTGTTGTCGTCGTCGTCGGAGTCATCGGAGGAGCTCTTCTCTTCCTTATCCCCAAGAGCCATTGAGCAGAAACTCTTGCGGGATCTTCGGCGCTGATGTGAGCGGCTCTTCGGTCTGTCCCCGAAGGCCATGAAGCAAAGGCCTGCTGGATCGTCCTTGTCCTTCCCCTTCCTGATGACAATCTACTCATCGCTTGAGCTCGATGAAGAGGAAGAAGACGTAGACCGCTTGGAGTAGCTCTTCTCCATCTCAGCGAAGAAGGCCTTGTCGCGCTTCTTGTTCTCTCGCCGGTAGTCCTTCAGGGCCTTTCTGAAAAATCTGGTTTTTGGCTTGCCCTTGTTGAAGGAGAAGCTATCGTGCTTGCCGGAGTCGTGGAAGCCACCACCGGTGCCCTTCTTGTGGCCATTGCGCTTGGGGCAGTCAGCGATGAAGTGTCCTGGATCACCACACTCAAAGCATCCGGTCTTTGTGCCGTGTCTTTTGAACATTCTCTTATCATAGACACGACGCACCCGGTTGTTAAAAAGACACAAATCATCATCTCCCAACGACTCAAGCTGATCCTCAGTGATAGACATCAAAGAGAACCCAGCACAGCTCACAGAAGAGGGATCAACAGAAGGTGTAGCAAGGGCCAGAGACTTTGATCCAGAGCCAGTGAGATTTGATCTCAACTGGGTATCAACCTCGGTGGCCTTCAGCTTGCTAAACAACTCAGAAATGGTCAAGGTATCATAAGATGTGCTCTCAATGATAGAGGATACCTTGATCTCCCAGATCTTTGGGTCCAAGGTATGGAGAACCTTGAGGGCCTGCTCGTGATCTGAGGACTAACTGAACACCCTCACCCTTGTTGTCCTGAAGCTTGTTGATGATCGATTGAAAGCGACCAAACAAGGCTTCAACAGATTCACCCAGCTTCTGTGTGAAATTCTCATATTCACGCCGGTAGGTCTGATAGAGTCGAGCCTTGACCTGGGCTGTCCCCTCATGGTGTGCCTGGAGGGTAGCCCAGATTTCTCTCGCAGTGGAGAGATGGCTAACACGCTCAAATTCAGTGGGACCTAAACCAGAAAACAGAATATTCACCGCTTTGTTGTTGTTCTGATGTTGGGCAATGATATCCGGAGAATCACGCTCATCAATAGGCAACACTGTGAAAGTAGCGTGAATACAGATGTCCCAGATGTCCGAGCTTTGGCTCATCAGATAGGCTCGCATGCGAGTCTTCCAATAATTATAGCCATAAGCTTCCAAGGACGGGACCTTGCCAGGAGACGTCATGATCACTACTAGGGTTTAGAACCGGTTAAGGTATGGAAAAACCCTAACCAGGCTCTGATACCACTTGTAGGACCGAAAGTAGCGACCAGAGGGGGGGGGGGGTGAATGGGCGCCTTAAAAATTCTTTCGAATCAATGGCCTTCTCCCAACACCCAACGCAACTCAACAAACAATCAACGGAAACAAAACAGTTCACAGGTTCTTAAAATGATCTAGCCTAAAAATGACCGGTGTCCTAATAGAAAAGACACCATCAAAGTGCTTAAAGGCAGATTAAATATCATCACAGAACAAATGACCTCTTCACAAAAGTTTCACCAAACCACAGATGATCCATCAAGCACATACAAATATTCACAGTTTAGGAAGTTCATCAAGTAAGAGCGAACACAATATTTAACGCATTTAATCTAGACAAATAAATGCAGTAAATAAAATGTGCTCATAAATATATCTATGAATATTTAGTGCATTCTGAAATAAATAACTGAACAAATGGATTAATCATAGATTATCTAGGAATAAAAAGCTAAGCACACGGATCAAGAAGTTTGAGAAACGTGCTGCTAGTTAACAATATGATGCTATGATGATTAAAATAATGAAGGTGCTGTAAATAAATCGTGAAGAAATAAGAGATCTGCTACAGCATTTCAAACCTTGATTTGCGTGCACATATTCCTGGTTTCTTCGTTCGCTGCATAAGCTCTGAGTTGCAGGTTCCTGTTGCGTGTTGCTGCTCGCTCGCGTGATCGCACGAAGGACTCCTGCTGCTGGCTGTCACGCTAGCTGGCCATAGGGAATAGCTTGCAGGCCAGGCGCAGTACTACAGCCGGCTAGGCTCACAGCCTAGAAATGTACTCCCGTGAGAGATGCCACGCAGCTAGGTGCTAGGGAGAGAAAGGCTAATGCTGCAGCTATTCGGTGGAGGGAAGAATCGAGAGAAACCGGCGCAAAAACAATGAATCACTGAGAAAAATAATGGCGATGACGGCGAGAAAATTTCCGGCGGAAATAAAGCAACACGACGGCGGCGGAGGAAGAAGAACACACAAGAAAAAGATGACCCAGAATATTTGAAAGGTAAAGTCATTTCAGAAATGGGTACCCTAACCCTAGGATATTGGGGCCCTATTTATAGGCAGCCCATTAAATGGAAAAATGCATAAATACCCCTAGGGTTTTTACAGATGCTGAATAAAATGGAAAGACCGAAA
>JAAALK010000080.1:33190342-33226217 GCA_019279435.1 Zizania palustris
TCCCCCGTGACTTACACCACCAGAGCCTGTTTACTATGAGGAGGATGAAGGTCTGGAGTAGAGACCTAGTCAAGGCGCGAGACTGGAAGAAGGCGTTCATCTAGGAGATGTTTTACTAGTTTCTCTCTATTTTAACTCTTTTGTACTAATATGGTCTACGAACCATGAATGCTTGTCGTATTGTACGCGATCGTGTGATGAACGTCTTGATTTATTGATTTTCTATGGAATTTCAATAAAGGTCTGGATTTATTAAATATGGGCGTCACAGCGAGTGATCTATTGTCTATAGTACATATTGATGTGTGTGGACCAATGAGTCACGCAGCTTGAAAAGGATTTCTGTACTTTATCACTTTTACCGACGACTTTAGTAGATATGGTTATGTCTACTTGATGAGGCATAAGTGGGAATCCTTTTAAAAGTTCAAAGAGTTCCAGAATGAAGTACAAAATCATACGGGCAAGACAATTAAATTTCTACGATCTGATCGTGGGGGTGAATATTTGAGCCATGAGTTTAGTGATCATCTGAAGCAGTATGGAATTGTTTCACAACTGACTCCACGCGGCACTCCCCAATGGAATGGGGTGTCCGAGCGGAGAAACCTCACTTTGTTGGATATGGTGCGGTCCATGATGAGTCACACTGATCTTCCATTATCCTTTTCGGGTCACGCTCTAGAAACCGCAGCTTTCACAATTAATAGAGTTCCATCTAAGTCAGTAGAGAAGACGCCATTTGAGATGTGATCTGGGAGGCGTCCTAGTTTGTCCTTTCTAAAGATTTGGGGATGTGAGGCGTATGTCAAACGTATGACATCTGACAAGCTCAGTCCTAAGTCTGACAAGTGCTTTTTTGTGGGGTATCCTAGGGAAACTAAGGATACTATTTTGAGGAACATAGTGAGGTTTGTCACTATAGTTCAAGGTAATTATGAGTGATTGATAGGGTGAAATCTTGGGTTTGTGTCTGGGTGCTTTGGATATGGTGTGTGTGTCCGTGTTTGTCTCGTGTGTGCATGCTTGAGTTACTCGTCAACTGTCGATGGCACGGGATAAGGGTTAGACGGGGAGTCTAATGTCAGATGGTCGAGGGTGTCAGTCGAAGTCGAGAGTGAACTCTGATGTACGCATGGAGGTCAAACAAGACGTGAGTTGAAGATTGATCAAGACGAAGCGTCGGTTGAGTCAGTGAAAGGGAAGCCAGTTCAAGTGACAAGGTAGCTCAAGGGATCGAGAACGGGAAAGACTTGCTGGCGGTCGGGTTCGCGGACTGATGATGGTCGTCGACGATCAGGAGAGGCTTTGTCGGTTTTTGCTAAAAACTGTCGAAACTTTAAATGTTTTTTTGTTAATTCAATAAATAGGAATTTAGTGTTAGTTTAAATATTTCAGTTTCATAGTGTATTCTTTTAATATATCTTTAGAGTGGTTCTACTCTGAAAATATGTTAAAAGAGGAGTCTTTTGTAATTTTTCCTTTAGGTTTTATAGGGTAATTTTTTCAGAATAGGTATTCCTGAAATTTCCAAGGGGCTAAGTGTAAAAAGGAGTTTTTAGAACATGTGAGCTGTTGGGATATTATCCCCTAGGTTGTCCATGAGCCGAACAACTCTTTTAGACAGTTATTCCAATCAGAAAAGTGTGAGAAACATTCTGTTTGATGATTTCTTGATACAATACAGTGATCGGCTGGCTTTTCGGATCCGCTCAGGGTTATCGAAATCACTATTCCGCGTAAGGCGTTTCCTGCTTCCATCTTCTGAATCAGTGAGTTTTCCTTCGATTTTCTTTGGAATTTTCTGATGATTTAGATTGATTTCTTGTGAGATTACATCTAGAAATGTTTGTGTTCTATGCTGAATATGTTTGATCCTTGAATATGTTTAGTTTTCATATGAATACCATGATTTAAGCACTGAATCATATTGATAATTGTTCATCGGGTTGTTTGTTTCAGTTCTTCATCAAATATGGTACTGTGTTTTGTGGCTGCTTATTGAACTGAAATTGATTAAATTGTCAGTATTTGACCTTCTGAAGTGCTTGCACCTAGTTACTTAGCCACTCAAGTTTTTGTCATTTAAGCAATTGATTCAATCTGCTGTTGCATTTCTGATTTAACTCTTAAGTTGTTATAGTTCATTGATTGCTGAATATTTGGGACACTTGGGGCTGAATACTTTTGCTGAAAGTGTTGTTTTGAGATGATTTCAGAAAATTGCCAAAGAACAGTATCATATTTGATACAGTTTGAAATCAGGATAGCATCTGAAATTTGAGTTCAAAGCTTATACCTCTGGTATGTTTGATTGATTGAACTAGTTTCAGATGCACTTTTGTTGTCAGGATATTTAACATCTATTGCAGAGTGCTGGTGTGAGATTTTTGCTTGGGTCTTCTCTTGGACATTTTTGCTGTTGTCATGAGTTTTTTTACTGCCATCCTGAAGCTATTGTGTGACGCCCCGATTTAACAAATCGGAACATTATTGAATTTCAAAAGAAAAACAATAATACAAGAGGTTCATCATGCGACAACGTGCATACGACAAGCATTCATGTTACGCAGACCATATTATTACATAAGAGTAAAATTAAAAATAAGTAAGTAAAAGTATGACGAACGCCCTCTTCAGGATCTTCTTCTTGACTGGGTTGCTACTCCAGACCATCCTCGTAGTAGGCATCCTCTGAATTGTGTGTCTATCGGGTATGAGTACAAAGAGTACTCAACAAGCCACCGCAAATGCGAGTAATAATGCAAGATAATAACAAAGGAAGGATAATTGGCTAAAAGTGCGGAAAAGTACATTTTCAGTTATTGCATTTAGTGTAGTCAAATTTTATCATGCGGTAAACATGAACATCATAATACCATCTAACTCGAGGAGTACATTTTCCCTCCTCGCACAACAGTCCTTACATGTCAAACCATCATGCACATCCATTCCAAAAGTAAACTAACTGTGGGATGTCACGCAAACCGCCCTTGACCGTGGGCTCGGCTTTTCGAAAGATTTATGACTCTGATCAGAAATGTACTACTGTACCCATAAGGCATGCACTCATCCCAAACACCAAAGTGTAACGAGATGACCCATACCACGGGAACTCGTGCCAAAACCTCAGCATGAAATGCTCCAAGCAATAACCACCCGCTCTAGGTTTCACCGGCGCGCCGGGCCGCATCCTGTCTAACGTCGCACCCCCTTTTGCGCCACGTCGGTACAAGCCACCCGTAGGTGCAGCTTGACACATCTCCAAATGGTGGCCTCGGTTTGGAACACTCCATACCTTAGTAAGGACTTACCCATTAGACTTGTGGTTAGTACGGAACTGTATTGCAACGGATCCCTCAGACCGGTCCTTATAGTGCCTCGGGTGCTACCGACCAATGCCCTAGCTTGCACCCGGAACCCACCATGCATACACTCACAACCAAAACTCTATCACCAACAGAATTCCAAAGATAAGGATAGCGGGGGATCATATAGTAGAACCAAGTTACTACGACTCATTTTTAATCCTATAGCAATCGTGTCAATACATTGGACACTAGCTAATAGTACTAATCATATGGTGACAAGGAGTTTAGGCTAGATAGC
The DNA here is from genome assembly GCA_019279435.1 of Zizania palustris. Taxonomy (NCBI): domain Eukaryota; kingdom Viridiplantae; phylum Streptophyta; class Magnoliopsida; order Poales; family Poaceae; genus Zizania; species Zizania palustris. The sequence continues at coordinate 33,193,952 of JAAALK010000080.1, forward strand.
ATCAAAGTCAGGGGATGCTAAATAAATATATTGTAAGGGTTCCAGTTGACTAATGCATGTATATCCTATGTGTTTTAGCGATAGTTTAATAAAACATGGGTTTAACATGCTCAAAAGATTGGTTTGGTGACTTGCCTTGTTCAGCGAAAGGGGAGGGAGGAACTTCGGGAAAGTATTCCGGCTCCTCGGCGGCGTCGTAGTCTTCCCGGTACGAATAAAATAAACATAACATTCAATTTAAACAATCCAAAATCACACAACAGGTTTATAAGTTTTGATTGGTTTGAACCAAGGGAAACAAAGTTTTTAAGTTTCTGAACTTCATTTTATGAATATTTTAAAATGAACTTTAATGAAATAAGGTCCTTTCTAAAAGGGATAATAAAGTAAACAATTGTATTTTAAACTTTCTAACTAATCTAAAATAAGAGGGTCAATGCAAACTTAGTGGTTTTATTCTACTAACATGGAAAGGATAAAAGATAAATTTTTCTAAAATTGAAATGAGTCAATTTATAATTTACCCTAAAGTGCATTTGAATACTTTATTAAATAAGTATGAAATATTCAAGGTAAACATATTGTTTTTATTTCATTAATATGTAGAGAATAAAATTATAAATTTTCTGGAATTGAAATGATAATTTTTGGAGTTAAAATGCGCCAGATATGAATTTTATAAGTTTAAAACAGTTTCTGGAATTTAATTTAAATTCAAAAACAGGCGTCGGTCCACGGTGAACCGGGCTCACTTGTGAACCCGCGCACTATGCGCGTGCGCCGGACCAAGATCCACTGTTGGATCGCGATCGGGTGGCCGCGTGCGAGGCGAAGGAGTTAAACTAACGTGGACGGCTGAGATTAAAACATTGAAACGGTACGCGATGGACGGGCCAGATGCGATGCGGGATTTAAATACTAACAAACGGCTCAAATTAGAACGTAACGCTTTGCCGAGATCTAACGGATCCGATTAAACCTCACGAGGGATTTAATCACCACCGTCAGATCCAGATCGCACGGTCGCGATTGAATACGACACGGCACGGGTACTCGACCCGTGCCGGTCGTCTTCTCTGGCGATGGCGAGCGGGCCAGAGGCCACGGTGAGCGGTGGCGGCCGGATCTAAGGGCTAAAATGGACGGAGGGGACTACGGGGGTCACGAGGGTACCTTGGGCGAGGTGAGAGGTCGTCGGAGCGTGGCCGGCGACAAGCGGGGGCGGCGAAGGAGTTCGGGTCCTCGTCGGCGATGGGGATCCGGTGGGGTTCGTCGACGTCGAAGTGGTGGCCGGGGTCGGGGAGGCGTCAACGGTCACGCTGGTGCGATCAACGAGGGGGAAGGTGGGCTCCGGCGACGGCGAGCGACGACTGGAGTGAGGGCGGCAGATTGTCGTTAAAGTCAGCGCCACGGGCGTTCGGTTCGGTTCTGGTGCAATTGCTAGCGAGGGGTGGATGCGGGGCACCAGGGGGCTTAAATAGGGTCACCGACGGGGGCAGAGGGGGCGCAATTGAGGGAGGCCGAGAGTAAAAGCGCTTCAACGCCGGTGAGCCTCTTTCCATGCATGCGGTCGACAGTTCCCGGGCGATGACGCGGTGGAGTAATGGGGGAAACGGTCGGTGGGGCGCGGGGAATTCAATGCTGGTGACAGATTAAAGGCAGGGGGCCGGCGGGGGCGAATCCGAGGCGGGGTTAGGGCTTCGGCCGGCGAGGGGGGATTTGGGGTGGATCTCGTGGGGAAGACGGATCCGACAGGTGGGGGCCACCGGGCAGCGGGCGCGACAACGGGCGGCGGTGACGGGTGAGGTCGGGTTCGGCTGAGAGCGAGGTGGTGCCGACAGGTGGGGCCGAGGTGGCGGGAGGGCGCGCGCAGAGGGAGAGGGCCACTAACAAGTGGGACCCAGGTGTCAGTCCGAGGCGCGGGAAGGGAGCGGGCTAGGCCGGCCGGGAGAGAGAGAGGAGGGGGAAGGGGCCCGTTACTGTTTCAATTCTTTTCCGAATAAAAATAATTACAGAAATTGATTTAAAATATTTGGACTACTTCCAAGGGTGATATAAATTTGTAAAAAAATTCAAAAATATATCTTGGTCTTGGGAACTCATACAAAATTTTCTAGCCTCTAGTTTGGTCATTTCAACTAGGTTCTAGTTCAAATAGGCTAAGAAGGGCATCAAAGGTATTTCCTATTTAATTAATTCCAGGAAAATATATTAAATGATATTTTATTTCTTTGAAAATTTGGGGTGTTACATATTATCATTGGAAGATATTTGTTATAATCTACCACAATAGATGCATGCTTAATTGCTCTAGTTTATTTTGGAAAATACTGTGCATCTTTTCAGCAGTTTTCCTTCTGGTTTTTGGCAGAATCAGTTCCTGTGTTTTAATTACTGCTGGTGCTTGTGTGAAACTGGTTCAGAACAGAACTGAGTTCAGTTTGGTGTTTTCCTTCAATTACAGTACTGCAATGTCTAATCATCAAATAATATCAAATCTACTAGAGGCTTGCAGAACTATAATTGGTTAAGTCTGAATTTAGTACTATCGTGAATTGATTACTACTTCAGTTCAGATCTGAGTTCATTCTAGATTACATTGTTGGCAGAATTGAAGTGTAAAAGTATACTGTGTTCTTGATCCAATTGAGTATTACACTGAATTTTCAGAAGTTGAGTTCATCTTCAGAATAGTTTGCTCATACCTGTTGTGTTTTATGAATTGGTTCATGTACTACTTAATCAAAGTGTTAACACATATCTGATTCATAGTCTTTTGAGGTCATGTTCTGAAAATTCACATTTAAACTCTGTTCACTGTTCTGTTTATAATCCAAAATGTTATTCTGGTCAGAATAGATTCAAAATGCCTAACTGATGTTCTGATTGCTTTTCCTACTGAGTTCTGAACCTGTGGCACTTCAGTGACCTACTGACCAAGTCGGAGTTTCAAACTCTGAATTCATGAGGAAGTCGGCACTTCAAACTCCGACTGAGCTATTTTGTCACTTCAACTCCGATTTGCTCTGAACAGTGATTGTGAACCAAGTTTTGCACTGTTTTTGTACTGATTGGTTCAAACTTGATTTTTGATGATATTAGAGGTGCGTAGGGTATTTTGAAAAGGCCATATATTTTACAAGAAATTAGTCGAGGCGCCTATTCACCCCCCCTCTAGTCGCCATTCCAATTCGACAATTGGTATCAGAACCGGTTAGATCACCAGTTGACCTTAACCGGTTTGTGATCCTTGTGGAAACATGGATAAGAACACTAAGATTCCGATGTTTGATGGTCGAGATTATGCTTATTGGAAGGTGCGCATGGAGGCTTATTTGCTTAGCCAAGGAAGTGCAATTTGGGACATTGTTGCATCCTAATATGTGATTCCTGAAACTCGTACCTCAGAGACTGAGAAGTCACAGTATGAATGTAATAGCAAGGCTAGAAACATTCTTTTTATCAGTCTGAGTCGCAACGAGTTTGACAGGGTCTAGCACCTTAGAACTGCATGAGAAATCTGGATGACCTTGAGTACTTTTCATGAGGGCACTTCTCATATTAAGGTTAGGAGGCAGAGCACGTATAATCAAGAATACCAAATGTTCGTGCAAGGCCCCGGCGAATCTGTAGATGTCATGTTTTCACGCTTTGATGGAATTGTTAGCAACTTGCGCTCCACTAGGACGCTAGCTTACTCTGATCACGATAGGGCGATCAAACTTCTCTATGCTCTGGATCGTAGCATATGGGAAGTAAAGATCTCAAGCATTGAAGAGTCTGCGAGTGTTGATACTTTGACATGCGATGAACTCTTCAGTAAGCTTAAGTCCACCGAGATCGCCAAGGAATCTCGTTCTGGGATTGGGAACACTTTGCCACAATCCATGGCACTAGTTTCTAGTTCCTGCAGTGGCACCTCATATGGAGGTAGTGTGTCTGGTGTTTGTGCTTTATCTGGGGGTTTTGCCTTGTCTTCTTTGCTCTCTATCACAAAGGAACAAGTGGACACATTGGACAATGAAGAGCTTGCTCTTATAGTCAAAAAGTTCACTAGGTTCTACAATGATAGAAGAGATCAGAGGAGAGGAGGCTCTCGAGGGTGTTTGAGTGCGGTGATAATCATATTAAAGCCAACTGCCCAAAACTTAAAGCCAAAATGAACATGAACACAAATATTAGAAAAGAGATAAAAAACCGTTGTTCAAAGGCAAAAGAGGAAAAGTGGCGAAAAGGATGGCTAGAGCTTTCGTGATAGCACTCAGTGACATCAACGACACCTCAAGTGAAGAACCAAGTTCTGATGAAGATGAACCAGGAAAGAATGAAGAAAAGAAGGAAAAGACAAATGACTTCAACGGCCTCTGCTTCATGGAAAATGGCAAGCAAAGCAGCGATGAGCTTGACTCATCTGAGGTTAGTCTATCTCTTGATCAATTACTTGTTCAAAACGATGAATTACATGATGCAATTATTTCACAAGATAGACTGCTTAAACTCAATGCTAAAGAACGAAAGGAACAAAAGCTTAAAATTGAATCTCTTTCTACTGAACTTGCTTTGTTGAAGTCAAAATCTGAAATTGCTGAATGTGAGTCATGTCTTGTCATTATGGATGAACTTGCTCAATTGTGTCTGATTCATGCTCAAAACATTGAAAAACTTGAAAATATTTAGAAGCAACTCTTGGTGGGGGAGTCTAGTCCTTGTGTCATCAATGAATGTTTAAATTGCCCTTTATTGCTTGAAAGCATTAATCTGAGAGATAAGCATATTGATGAGCTTAAGGCTAGATTGGAGAGTGCTGAGTGTTCTAAGGATGTGCAGTCGACGTGTCCCACCTGCATCATCGTTAAGGACCAACTCAGCTTTGCTAGAGAGCAAGTAGAAAAATTGAAGTGTGAGAATGATTATCTACTTTCCATGGTAGACAAAATGCACTGAAGGGAAAGGGAAAATGGATTTGCTTTTGGATAAAACCAAAATGTGCGATGACAGGGCAGGGTTAGCTCTTGGGTTAGGTTATGAGAGAACTTCATCTAATACCCCAAGCCAAATTGTGTTCACTCTACCTACTACCCTTTAGAAAGAGAGAGCCCAGTTAGACACACCACAAAAAGCCAAAAATTCTAACCAACCTAAAAGGATAATCATTCCACCACTCAAGATAGACTCCAAGCAAAAACCTAGGAAAACTGTAAGGTTTGCACCAGAAACCTATAAACCTACACCCAAGAAAGTTTTTCATTGCGCTTATTGTCATCGTGTAGGTCATTTGATTGGTTTTTGCTATAGACACATGAAATATGAACGTCGTGCTTATGCTTTACATTTTCATGATTATCCTTCATTTGATATGCATGACTATGGTTATAATACTTATACTAATTATGAGGCTCCATACAGTTATATGAGTGGCTATGCCCATCGTGGTGTATATCATACTTCGTATGATGATAGACCACGTAGGCGTTTTGGTCCAAATTATTTTAGGAGACCTCAACAATTTGTAAGGATATCTCATGTTCAGTATGATTCTCATCCCCACATAGTCTCTTGCTTTACCTACTTCTCGAGTAGTTCAGTGTTGTAGACCTAGGCATCTTATCTCTAAACCCAGCGCTGAGTACTCGAGATCTCCCATCTCTACTTAGGGGAGTCATGGGAAGCTAGAGGACAAGTGGATCATTGATTCCGGGTGTTCACGTCACATGATCGGAAAGTCTTCATGGTTCTCCAGTTTCACCTCAGCTAGGCATCGAGAAAGCATCACGTTTGGAAACAATCGCAGAAGCAGAGTGAAGGGCAAAGGTATGATTAAAATTAATGAAAATTTCACTCTCACAAATGTTGCTTTGGTTGAGGACTTAGGATACAATTTGCTTTCTGTCTCACAATTACTTGATGAGGGCTTTGAGGTTCATTTCAGTCGTGATGCCTCTTATGTGTTTGATTCTTCTAGTGTTTTCATTTGCAAAATCTTAAGAGTAGGGAGAATTTTTGGGGCTGATTTCATTGAGTCTTTTGGATCTTCTCATTGTCTTTTAGCTAAACCGTCTTCTGAGCTTTGGATGTGGCATAGGAGACCAGGGCACATGAGCTTTGATCTTCTTGTGAGATTGAGTGCCCTAGGACTCATCCGAGGATTGCCCGAGCTAAAATTTGAGAAGAACCTCATTTGTGCTCCATATCGTCTTGAAAAAATGGTTGCTGCCTAGCATTACCTCATAAATATGGTGATGACTGAGCGACCCGATGAGCTTTTTCACATGGATACAGTTGGTCCATCCCGGGTTAGCTCTTTAGGCGGCAAATGGTACATACTTGTTGTGGTTGATGACTATTCTCGTTACTCTTAGGTTTTCTTTCTTGTAAGCAAGGATGAAGTGTTCATACACTTTCGGAGCTTAGCACTGAGGCTATTCAATGAACTCCCTGGTGCAATGAAGGCTATTCGAAGCGACAATGGCACCGAGTTCGAAAATAGCTCTTTTGCAGAATTTTGCCTTGAACATGGGATTAAACATCAGTTTTCTGCACTGAGAGTCCCTCAACAAAATGGTGTAGTTGAGAGGAAAAATCGCACACTTGTGGAGATGGCTAGGACGATGCTAAATGAGCACATGACTCCTAGGAAATTTTGGGCTAAAGCCATGAGTACAACATGCTACATCTCCAACAGGATCATTTTGCACTCTTTGCTAAATTTGACTTCTTATGAACTTCGCTTTGGAAGGAAACCCAAGGTCACTCACTTAAGAGTGTTTGGATGCCGTTGCTTCATCCTAAAGCAAGGTAATTTGGACAAATTTGAATCGCGCACATCTGATGGGATCTTTTGGGCTATTATTTACATGGTCACTCTCATCGTGTTTTCAATCTTGAAACTAACACATTGGTTGAATCTTGTGATGTAACTTTTGATGAAACATCTCCATGTGTTAGCACTAACTTTGAATTTGCAAGTGAGCACAATATGAGTGAAACACTTTTTGAGGAAGAAGATCCATCAGACGACGAAGATCCTGATGTTGTACCACTACCTCCCTCTACGGCAACTCCAGAAGCATCGAGCACTTCGACAAGAGGACCTGAAGATTCTACTTCTAAGAGTTTAGAGCAGACTTTGGCAAGAGTTGAGAGGGAGATTCTGTCACAGAGAGAAGCACCGCTTCGTATTCAAAGAATGCATCCCCCGGTTCAGATCATCGGTGAGCTAAACGAACGAGTAACCCAATCTCATGCTCATTTTGTTGATTCTGCTTTTGTTGCAAATTTTGAACCATTAGATGTTAGTCATGCTTTGTCTGATGCGAGTTGGATCAACGCCATGCATGAGGAACTTGAAAATTTTGATAGAAATTAGGTTTGGATTCTCATTGATCCACCCCTAACAGTCACATTATTGGTACAAAATGGATTTTCAAAAAAAACAGGGGAGGATGGGGCGATAGTGAGAAACAAAGCTAGGCTAGTGGCTCAAGGGTATTCTCAAGTCAAGGGGATTGATTTTGGAGAAACATTTGCACCGGTAGCTCGACTTGAGGCCATTAAGATCTTGCTAGCTTTTGCATCTTCGCGCGGCTTTAAACTTTTTCAAATGGATGTAAAAAGCGCATTTTTGTATGGTTTCATAGGAGAGGACGTGTATGTCAAGCAACCTCCTGGCTTTGAGGATCCCAAGTACCCCCATAGAGTCTTTAAACTTCATAGAGCACTATATGGGCTCAAGCAAGCACCGAGGGCCTGGTACGACCGCCTTAGGACGTTCTTGATTGAGCACAGGTACAAGATGGGGTCTATTGACAAAACTTTGTTCACTCTTATGCATGGCAAATACTTCCTACTCGTTCAGATATATGTCGATGATATAATATTTGGTGATTCATATCATACACTTGTTGCCGAGTTTCCTGAATCAATGAGCAAGGAATTTGAGATATCGATGATGGGCAAGCTGACTTTCTTCCTAGGTTTGCAGATCAAACAAAGCAAACAAGGAACTTTTGTCCATCAAACAAAATACACTAGAGACCTGCTTAAACGTTTTGACATGTTTGACGCTAAACCTCTTGCTACCCCGATGGGTACGTCTATTGCTCTTGATCCAGATGAAGACAGAGAAGAAGTGGACCAGAAGGAGTATCGCAGCATGATCGGCTCCCTTCTATACTTGACGGCTACGAGGCCGGACATACACTTTGTTGTGTGTCTGTGTGCTCGTTTTCAGGCTTCTCCCAGGGCGTCACATCGTCAAGTTGTCAAACGCATCCTAAGGTACCTCAATCATACTCTTGAATTCGGTATTTGGTATTCTGCATCATCTTCATTATGCTTGAGAGGTTTTTCTGACGCTGACTTTGCTGGTTGCCGGATTGATTGTAAGAGTACTTTTGGGACGTGTCATTTTCTAGGGTCATCTCTTATGTGTTGGTCTTCACGCAAACAATCTAGCGTTGCACAGTCTACAGCCGAGGCTGAATATGTAGCTGTCGCTAGCTGTTGCGCATAGATTTTGTGGATGGTTTCTACTTTGCGGGACTTTGGGTTGGAGTTTTCACGTGTTCCATTATTTTGCGATAACACAAGTGCAATCAGTTTAGCAAATAACCCAGTACAGCATTCTAGAACCAAACACATTGACGTGTGTTATCACTTTTTAAGAGATCACAATGAAAAATGCGATATTGAATTGTGTTTTGTCGATACTCAGAATCAGCTTGCAGATATTTTCACCAAGCCTCTCGATGCTTCTCGATTTGAAATTTTAGGGGAGAGCTTGGCATGTGTCATCCTTATGGCATCATGTGAGGAGGAGTTGTGTACTTTTGCATATGCTTCTGAAATATGATTAAATGCTTTTACATGTACATGCTTGTGTGTGCACTTTACAATACTATGTTGTATTCACTGTTTGATTGTGCTTAGAATGAACTCATCTATTTATATGGTTTGAGCATGGCTTTTCTTTGCCAGAATTTGAAAATGGTCACTACCAAGTCTGGATTCTAGCATGAATGGGCTAGGGTGCTTTTGCTATTCATTTCTTACTTGATAGCTTTGTCCTTTTCACTTGGATGCTTATATGCAACTTGATCATGTTATGCTCAAAAATAAAAAATGATAAAAAATTGAAAAATTGAAAAATGAAAAATTAAAATGAATCAAAAATGCTAAAGTTGTAATAAAATTGAAAAGATCTGAGTGGGTTTGCATAGTCGCACTACTTTGTTCTAGACTGCTTACCATTGTACTTTGGTTTGAACTAGGACATTGAGTGTATACCAAGATCAATGCCTTAAGCTTTCGATGGTTTATCCTAGGCTTGGCTTGATCGGTTAGCATAAGGTTGACTTGCAAATAACCCCTAGCATTAAAATAATAATAATAATAATAAAATAAAAAGTTTAATTTTCTCGCATATCAAGTTTGCTGCAGCTCCTTGTAGTGGGATGTGCTTTTCGAGTTTGTTTGTGACTAGCTTTTGTATCTTTTACCTTGCCATGTCTGGTACACTAGTCTGGATAGTGGTGCTTTTATTTTCTTAAACTTCAAAATGCTTGCTCATACGGATATTTAGATGATGTTTATTCAAAGCTTGCCATACAGTTTAGTTAGGATAGGTTGTGAGGCACAAGAAGTGCTTGTACTGTAATTGGACTTAATCATATTCTGGAAGCATTGCATGGTCACTTTACTCTCTCAACTCATGGGGCTATCTTGATGTCTGCATTGCCAAAGGGGGAGAGTTCTTGAGATTGTTGGTGAAGTTGTTGATCTTTTGAGTTTTTGAGGTAGTTTTTTCTTTATCATTTGGCAAGTGAGTTCTTGAGATATTTGGTGAATTTGTTGATCTTTTGAATTTTTGAGGTAGTTTTTGCTTTATCATTTGGAAAGTGACATGTCTCTTCATTTTGCTCTCTTTAGAGCTTTCATGGTCACTTGTGTGCTGAATCTTTTCTTTACACTTCTTTTGATCTTGTGTTGTCAATGCACTCATTAAGGGGGAGATTGAGGAGCATAGTGAGGTTTGTCACTATAGTTCAAGGTAATGATGAGTGATTGACAGGGTGAAATCTTGGGTTTGTGTCTAGGTGCTTTGGAAATGGTGTCTGTGTCTGTGTTTGTCTCGTGTGTGCAGGCTTGAGTTACTCGTCAACTGTCGATGGCACGAGATCAGGGTTAGACAGGGAGTCTAATGCCAGATGGTCGAGAGTGTCAGTCGAAGTCGAGAGTAGACTCTGATGTACGCATGGAGGTCGAACAGGACGTGAGTTGAAGATTGATCAAGACGAAGCGTCGATCGAGTCAGCGAAAGGGAAGCCAGTTCAAGTGACAAGGCGGCTCGAGGGATCGAGAGCGGGAGAGACTTGCTGGCGGTCAAGTTCGCGGACTGACGACGGTCGTCGACGATCAGGAGAGGCTTTGTCGGTTTTTGCTGAAAACCGTCAAAACTTTAAATGTTTATTTGTTAATTCAATAAATAGGAATTTAGTGTTAGTTTAAATATTTTAGTTTCATAGTGTATTCTTTTAATATATCTTTAGAGTGGTTCTACTTCAGAAAACCGTCACAACTCTATTAGACAGTTATTCCAATCAGAAAAGTGTGAGAAACATTCTGTTTGATGATTTCTTGATACAATACAGTGATCGGCTGGCTTTTCGGATCCACTACAGGGTTATCGAAATCACTATTCCGTGTAAGGCGTTTCCTGCTTCCAGCTTCTGAATCAGTGAGTTTTCCTTCGATTTTCTTTGGAATTTTCTGATGATCTAGATTGATTTCTTGTGAGATTACATCTAGAAATGTTCGTGTTCTATGCTGAATATGTTTGATTCTTGAATATGTTTAGTTTTCATATGAATACCATGATTTAAGCACTGAATTAGATTGATCACTGTTCATCAGGTTGTTTGTTTCAGTTCTTCATCAAATATGGTACTGTGTTTTTTGGCTGCTTATTGAACTGAATTGATTAAACTGTCAGTATTTGACCTTCTGAAGTGCTTGCACCTAGTTACTCAGCCACTCAAGTTTTTGTCATTTAAGCACTTGATTCAATCTACTGTTGCATTTCTGATTTAACTCTGAAGTTCTTATAGTTCATTGATTGCTGAATATTTGGGACACTTGGGGCTGAATACTTTTGCTGAAAGTGTTGTTTTGAGATGATTTCAGAAAATTGCCAAAGAACAGTATCATATTTGATACAGTTTGAAATCAGGACAGCATCTGAAGTTTGAGTTCAAAGCTTATACCTCTGCTTATGTTTGATTGATTGAACTAGTTTCAGATGCACTTTTGTTGTCAGGATATTTAACATCTATTGTAGAGTGCTAGTGTGAGATTTTTGCTTGGGTCTTCTCTTGGACATTTTTGCTGCTGTCATGAGTTTTTTTTACTGCCATCCTGAAGCTATTGTCACTGGAAGATATTTGCTATAATCTACCACAATAGATGCATGCTTAATTGCTCTAGTTTATTTTGGAAGATATTGTGCATCTTTTCAGCAGTTTTCCTTCTGGTTTTTGGCAGAATCAGTTCCTGTGTTTTTAATTACTGCTGGTGCTTGTGTGAAACTGGTTCAGAACAGAACTGAGTTCAGTTTGGTGTTTTGCTTCAATTACAGTACTGCAATGTCTAATCATCAAATAATATCAAATCTACTAGAGGCTTGCAGAACTATACTTGGTTAAGTCTGAATTTAGTACTGCCGTGAATTGATTACTGGTTCAGTTCAGATCTGAGTTCATTCCAGATTACATTGTTGGCAGAATTGAATTGTAAAAGTATACTGTGTTCTTGATCCAATTGAGTATTACACTGAATTTTCAGAAGTTGAGTTCATCTTCAGAATAGTTTGCTCATACCTGTTGTGTTTTATGAATTGGTTCATGTACTACTTAATCAAAATGTTAACACATATCTGATTCATAGTCTTTTGAGGTCATGTTCTGAAAATTCACATTTAAACTCTGTTCACTGTTCTGTTTACAATCCAAAATGTTTTATTCTGGTCAGAATTGATTCAAAATGCCTAACTGATGTTCTGATTGCTTTTCCTACTGAGTTTTGAACCCTGTCGACACTTTACTGACCTACTGACCAAGTCGGAGTTTCAAACTCCGAATTCCTGAGGAAATCGGCACTTCAAACTCCGACTGAGCTATTTTGTCACTTCAAACTCCGATTTGCTCTTAACAGTGATTGTGAACCATGTTTTGCACTGTTTTTGTACTGATTGGTTCAAACTTGATTTTTGATGATATTAGAGGTGCGTAGGGTGTTTTGAAAAGGCCATCTATTTCACAAGAAATTAGTCGAGGCGCCTATTCACCCCTCTAGTCGCCATTCTGATCCCACATATTTCTATAATAAAGAAGAGGGCAAAATATTTGTTGCTCAGAATGGTGTATTCCTTGAGAAAGAGTTTCTCTCAAAAGGAGTTAGTGGGAGGACGGTCCATGCACCAGAGAGGTACATGTTCTTGAAAATTATTTTTTTTACCTTTGAAAATTACGGTTGTTACAAAGATCCAATCCAACCTGACCATGTTTACAAACTCCATAAGGCGCTCTACGGGCTTAGGCATGCTCCTAAAGCATGGTATGAATGCCTTAAGGATTTTCTCCTAAGGAAAGATTTTGAAATAGGCAAAGCCGATCCTACACTCTTCATTAAGCATTTTAATGATGATTTATTGTTTGCCAAATATATGTCGATGGCATTATATTTGGTTTTACTAACAAAGAATTTTCTGAAGAGTTTAATAGAATGATGACTAAAAGGTTTGAGATGTCCACGATTGGTGAGTTTAAGTTTTTCTTGGGATTTCAAATCAAACAACTTAAGGATGGCACCTTCATTTGGCAAACAAAGTACATTAAGGAAAAGTTCAAGAAGTTTAGCATGGAGATTGCGAAGCCCATCAAGACCCCCATGCAAACCAACAACCATCTAGATGTAACTTAAGAAGAAATTGTCGTCGATTGAAAGGTATATCATTCCATGTTCGATTCTCTTTTGTATGGAGAAACCAAGTTGAGATATATCTTGATTTTTTCTGAGTGATGAGTGATTGACAATCTTGCTAAGTTTAGGGTTTGGACATGTGTTTGTCTGAGGAGTTCACCGAAAGGTTCAGTGTGTGTTGGGAAAACATGTCTGCTTGTCTCATGGTGTGCAGGATTAGGATGATACTCAAATGTTAACGCCGAGGAGCTTGGTATCAGACGATCAAGGAGACATGGGATGAAGGTTGATTGAGACAACGTGTTGACCAAGTCAAGTGAAAGGGATACCAATGCAAGTGACAAGACGGTTTGAGGGATCAAGAGCATGAGAGACTTGTTGGTGGTCGAGGTCGCGAGATGGTGACAAATGTCATGATCTAGAGAAGCTTTTTCGGTTTCATCTCAAAACCATCGGATCAACATCTGAATATCGTGATGAGAAGTCATAACTGCTACGAAAGCTTCGCATTAGGACAAAGTACCTAAAAATAAGATTTTACTTTTTTTAGCTATGTAGGCCTTGAGTCTGTAAAAAAGAATCTACTATAAAAAACCTAGGGACAGCTGCGTATTTTCTTTTTTCCATGTAGCCTATAAAAAACCTAGGGACACCCATTTCAAAAATTACTTTACCAATCAAAAATTTTCGAGTCACTTTTCTCTTAGGTTTTCCCTTCTTTTACTCTGGGCGCCACCGGAAATCCTTATCGCATCAAGCTTGGTCAGCATCCAGCGCCTGTACTCAGATTTCCGATCAGAGAACTTGTGAGCGCCATCGTTTTTCTTTTTGGCTAATCGCTGCGCAAGCGCACGCGAGTCTAAGCAAAAGTTCTTGTTCGTGCACATTTCTTTCATAGGATTCCACGACACCGTTATACCTTTCTTTTTCTCTGGTTTTGTTGATTTCTACCGACGATTTATGCATCAATCCACTAGTTTTTTCGCTGCTGCCGTGAATGCTAATCACCTGGTTTTGCCCACTTTTCTGCTGGTATTTTTCTTATCACTTTTTTTCCTCAAGGCAACCAAGCAGTACTCTGTGTGCAGGTTTCTGGACGGCTGCAGTCTAGGCTAACACATGCAAGTGCATTTCTCGACTGCCTGGGACTTCTGAGACAACTTAATCAATGTTCAGCCAGCAGCATACTTATGCATGTTTTTTGGTCATCCTTTCAATTTTTTGTGCTGATTTTATCTACCATCGCAATGGTTTTTCACTACTGATTGTCTGCGTGCATTGGTCCTGCGCCCATAGCAGTTGTCCCGTGATTCTTGTACAGTGGGCCAGCACGCAAGAATGCAAGTGTACTAGTTCAAATGCCTTTGATCTTTGCACTGCAAGTATTTGATAATATGTTTTGATTTCTGAAAAAGTTTTTGCTTGTTCACCAAGTATTCAATCGAATGTTTTTAAATGCTTTGTGCGTACATTTTGCTCATAGAATGCTTGTTTCATTTTTAAAGGAAAACTTGTTTAATCTCATTTGAATGCTTGTGATTTCTCAGACTTTCTTTTCATATCTCTACTAACAAGAGAGTGATAGCATTAGGATCTCTAGTTTTGTTTTTGTAAGTTTTATTTACAGGTGTGTTGGGTGAAAAGAATAGGTCATCTATTCAAAAGAATTTATTGAGACGCCTATTCACCCCCCTCTAGTCACCTGTTTTGGTCTTACAATTGGTATCAAAGCGAGTTAGATCATCAGTTGACCTTAACCGGTTTTGTGGTCCATAGGCGACACGGATACACACAACAAGATTCCTTTGTTGGATGGGAAAGATTTTGCATACTGGAAGGTGCACATGGAGGCTTTTCTCCAAAGCCAAGGAAGTACTATTTGGGACATTGTTAATTCTCGATATGTGATCCCTGATACTCATACTACTCGGACTAAGAAAGAACATTATGATTCTAACTACAAGGCTAGGAACATATTGTTCACAAGTTTGAGCCGTAATGAGTTCGATAGGGTTCAACACCTTCGTACTGCTAGGGAAATTTGGACTACTCTTGCGGTTTTTATGAGGGTTCTACTCAGATCAAGGCCAGGCATCAAAGCACATATAACCAGGAATATCAACTGTTTGTGCAAGGCTCTGGTGAATCTGTAGATGTCATGTTTGTGCGCTTTGATGACATAGTTAGCAATTTGCGCTCCACTAGGACTTTAGCTTACTCTGACCATGATAGAGCGATCAAACTTCTCTATGTTCTTGATTGTAGAATATGGGAGGTGAAGATCTCTAGCATTGAAGATTTGGTAAGTTATGACACGTTGACTTGTGACGAGCTCTTCAGTAAGCTCAAGTCCACTGAGTTTGCCAAGGCATCTCTCGTCTAAGGCATGGGAAATCTTTGCCACAATACATGGCTTTAGTTTCTGGTTCTAACAGTGGCACTCCTACTGGAGTTTTGTTCTTCTGGTACTTGTGCATTTGTTGGAGATTTTGCTTTGCCTTCTCTGGTCTCTATTACAAAAGAACATGTGGACACCTTGGATGATGAGTAGCTTGCTCTCATTGTCAAGAAGTTCACCTATTTCTACAATAATAGATGAGATTAGAGAAGAGGAGGCTCTTGTGTGTGTTTTAAGTGTGGTGACACAACACATTTCAAGGATGAGTGTCCAAAGATTATTAAGAGGAGAGAAGAGAGTGATCACACCAAGCACCACAGGAGAGAAAAAACCCTTCCACAAAAAGAACCGAGACAAATTGGCCAAGAGAGTAGCCAGAGCGGCATCCAGAGCATTCATGGTTTCCCTAAGAGACATTGACACCTCGTCAAGCGAGGAACTAAGCTCGTAGGAGGATGAACCACAAGAGAAGAACAAGAAGAAGGGTGAGGACTTCACTGGCCTCTACTTCATGGCCAATAGCAACAACGACAATGACAATGAGCCAAATATCACAGAGGTAATGCTATCCCATGACGAACTTTCAATTAAAGTTGATAAATTGATTGATGCTTTGGTTAGTCAGGATATATTACTCATAAAAGCTACACGTGAACTAAAAGAACTTAGACCTAAATATGAAACTGCTTCTATTAAACATGCTATGATTAGGTCTAAGTTGGATACTGCTGAATGTGAGTCATGTTTAGTTGTTATGAGTGAGCTTGTCGAGCTGCGTTTGTGCATGCTCAAGTCGTCGATCGGCTTGAGAGTGCGAAGAATAAGCTCATTGTGGAGGATTCTAAACCCTCATCTTTAGATGCTTATTCGAATTTTCCTTTGCTTATTGAAAGTATTGAGTTAAAGGACAAGCATGTTAAGGAACTATAATCTATATTAGAGAGTGCTGAGAGTTCTAAGGATGTCTAGCCTAAATGTTCCACCTGCACTATCCTTCAGAACAAACATAGCTTTGCTAGAAGGAAAGTCGAGAAACTCATGAAAAAAGAATGAATATCTTATTTATGTGGTTAATAAGTGCACCGAGGAAAAGGGTAGGATGGATTTATTCTTGGCCAAGACCAAAATGTGTACTGACAAGGCTGGGTTAGCTCTAGAGTTAGGTTTTGAGAGAACTATACCAGACAGTAAAAGAAAAACAGTGTTCACTCCACCCACTACCCTTGAGGAAGAAAGAGCCAAGTTAGACACTCCACTAAAAGCCAAGAAACCCATCTATCCTCCCAAAAAGAAAGTACCTACTCCACTCAAGAGAGCTTCTAAGCCAAAACCAAGAGTGCATGTGAGGAATGATCAAGTTTTCAATGCCCTAGCCTCCAAGAAGATCTTTCATTACTCTTACTGCCAGAGAGTGGGTCATTTGTTTGGTTTTTGCTTCCATCGCATGAAGGATGAGCGACGCTCTTGGGAGTTGAGTGCACGGGACATGTATGACCCACTTGTTGGTATACACGAGTCTGTCTCTCATCCTCTTTCTTGTTTTAGAGAGGCTCCATGTTTTTATGATAGAGGCTTTGCCCAGCGTATATCTTATCGTGACTCATATGGCACTAGATCTCGTGTAAGAGGCTTTCATCCTCGATAGGTTGGGAGACCACGTCTTGGTTTTGGTTTTTTGTCATGTTAGTAGAACACATAGTTTTTATCATGATTTGTGTCCATCTTACATGTAGTCTACTACTGTTTCTTCTGCCTCTCAAGTTTCTCAGTGCTGGATTCCTAGAAAGTTTTTCACTTACCCCAACACTGAGCACTCGAGTCGTTTTCTCCATGTGTAGGTGGCTGATAGAGGCCTGGAGAACAAGTGGATCATCGATTCTAGTTGTTCGTGCCACACGACCGAAAAGTCATCATGGTTCTCCAGCCTCACCTCAACCAAGGAACTTGAGTACATAACCTTTCGGAACAACCGAAGAGGTAAATTGAAAGGTAAAGGTATGGTAAGAATCAATGAAAACTTCACTCTCAAAGATGTTGCTTTGGTTGAGAATGTGGGATACAATTTGTTGTCGGTATCCCAGCTTCTTTACGAGGGCTTGGAAGTGCGTTTCAAACGTGATACTTCTAAAGTTCTTGATTCCTCTAGCGCTTTAATTTGTAAGATTTCAAGAATTAGGAGGGTCTTTGGAGCTAATTTTTCTGAGTTTTTTGGTTCTTCTCATTGCTTAATTGCTCAACCTTATTCTGAGCTCTAGATGTGGCATAGGAGACTAAGGCATATGAGCTTTAACTTGCTCGCTCATCTGCGTGCCCTAGGCTTGATCCAAGGATTGCCCCTCTCAAGTTTAACAAGAATCTTGTTTGTGCTCCTTGACGACATGGAAAGATGGTGGTTGCCTCTCACTCACCAATCAATATGGTGATGACTGAACAACCTGAAGAACTTCTCCATATGGAAACAATTGGTCCTTCCAAAGTTATTTCAGTCAGAGTCAAATGGTATGTCCTTGTTGTGGTGGATGACTACTCATGTTATTTTTGGGTCTTCTTTCTTGCAAGCAAGGATGAAGTGTTTCATACTTTCAAAACTTAACTTTGAGATTATTCAAAGAACTCCATGGTGCATTGAAAGCAATCAGAAGTGATAATGGCACCGAGTTCAAGAATAGTCTCTTTGTCTACTTTTGCCTTGAGCATGACATTGAACACTAATTTTCTGCTCTGTGGGTTCCTCAACAAAATGAAGTTGTTTAGAGAAAGAACTTCACTCTGGTGGAGATGGCTAGGACAATGCTCAATGAACATAGGACTCCTAGAAGATTTTGGGCTAAGGCCATGAGCACCACTTGTTACATCTCCAACCATATTTTCTTGCGCTCACTTTTGAATTTGACATCTTATGAGCTGTGTTTTGAAAGGAAGCCCAAGGTTACTCATTTTAGAGTTTTTGGATGTTGATGCTTCAATCTAAAACACGGTAATATTGACATATTTGAGTCGCATTCTTCTGATGGTATCTTTTTTTGGGCTATTCTCTTCATGGTCATTCATATCGCATTTTTAACCATGACACTAACTATTGGTGTGTTTTTTGGTCACACTTTGACACATGCATGGCCTCGGAGATCTACTTCACTCCAGTGCAGGTTCTACATTCATAGAAAAAGGGTTCAAGGCGTGCCAATCAGTTTGACCCTACAACTGATAAGGGAACAGAAAATATGACATTAATAGTATGGCCTATCGGCTATTGAGCCGATGACCGCGATGAGGATGGGATATTCTTGGAATATCATGTCGATCAGCCATAAGGCTGATGACCTGAGATGAAGCGATTGAGCGAGCGTGCCATCGACCGATGAGATGAAATGTGAACCACGCATGTCGATCGATGCTTTTCTGAAGACTTATAAGATGTATCGTGGAATCGAAGATAACCCATTGGCTTGTACTCCGACAAAAATAAATAAAATGTGCCAGATAATAAAGATATATCATGAAAATCATCACAATAACTAGATCGTACCTAACCGAGACAGTAGCTAGTCACGATGATCTTAATAGTATATCAAAGAATCGGTCATTCTTTATTTAGATGAATGATATACAACATGAAAGAGATAAAATAGCAAGAGATGTCAGACTTAAACGATAAAGCCTCAAACTATCACACCTAGATCACATCAATCTAAGAGATCAAACTGAACTGATGAAGCCTTAGACGTAGCTAATACACCGAGAACAATCGGCGACCGTACTGTTTCAAGGTTCACCTCAAGAGATCAAACTGAATTGATGCAGCCATGAGGATACTGATCTAATCGGTATGGACATCAGGGGTGGCGGGACTCACCTCTTCACCGGAGATCAAAACTATGCATCCCAGCTCCGAGTGCCAAACCCCGCCAGAATAAACCTTGGAGACCAAGGGTGGCGATGCGCCGAGCAGTTGGTTGACAGAGGTGTTTTTTTAAGCTAGCTAGGGATATATATTTATAGTCCGGAGACTTGCCGTCCAAGTACTCTATCTTAACCGATTCCGGATAATCTTTATCTTCTCTTCTGCACCTTATTTCCATCAGCTCCTTCCACATCCAATCATCTTGTAACAGCATGGATGGGCTTCCTTGACTTTCTTTGACCGGACCTTCTTGACTTCTGTTGATCGTGCGACATTCTTAATGGGCCTAGGCTTTACCAAATCTTGGCGTCAACACATGCCCCCAGTTTTGGAGTATCAACAGGCTTTTGATGCTTCGAAACTATCATTCATTATTTTCTACAACCCAGCCTTTTCACACAATCTTTTCACATTCATTACTGTTAGCCGAAACCCTTCGTCTTCTAAAATATCTTTGTATTTCAGCCCCCGAGTAACTTATTTCTCTCTTTTTTTCACCGGGATTGGTCTGGCGTGGCAGACGAAGAGTCATTTCTACTAATAAGTACTCGGCTTTCCTCGTCCTTACCGTTTACGCCTCCTTCATATCGCTCCTCGCTTTTAGTCTGGGTTTGCCTTCATCAACCTTTAGTGCTCTTCCGATTGTCGCCACCTTGTCACCTTCTCCTTCTTTGTCACCTTGTACTGAAAGGGCAACGCGATTGTTGATATCAAAAGGATCCCCCTGGTGAGTCTCTGATCTTTCATTCCTTGGCTTCTTTTTTCGGTTCTCATTTTCTCATTTTCTCTTTTGAACCATTTTCTCATATGTAGGCCCTTTGGAACCAGGTGTTTATTCCAATAGCCACTAATCCATATAATTTATTCTTGGGTCCCCTAGGTAACCCTGATCTTATTGACCTCATAAACGCCGATACTTATCGAATCCCTTTTAAATGTTCTCCATGCACTCCTTTGACTGAGACTTAGGTCTCGACCCTTTTCCTTTCCCTATCCCTAGCTGGCGTGACTAGTATCTTAGAGTATCAACCACCTATCATGCCTTATGGGATGACATAGACGTCGGCCATTGCATCAGCCTCTCCCTTGTTGATCCCTATCAAAACGAGTCAATGTTGGCCGCATCTTGCTATTTTTCGTATGATGCTTTAAACGCCTTCAGTTTTGGACATGGCCGATGAGCCCTACTTTGCTTGACATCCATTTCTTGACCTGCCTTGATATCGTTTCTTCGGCCAATCCTTTCTCTCTCCGCCTCCAGCCATCCCATAACTTAGGTATTGGCTCGGCTGACAACTAGGGCCGATACATTTCAAGGCACAACAAGAAAACTAGCCCCATAGACACTCGCGAGCACATTGCCATCCTTAAACGATGGTTGGAGGAATTTGTCTTCTGTGTGTCGGCTCTGGCCCCGACCTTCCAGTTTCAATCCCTAGCCGAACGGCTTGCTGCCCTTGTGTGGATTCCCCTTGGTCGTTTCCCTCCTTGGGGCCACATACCATCTTCTCCATTCTATATTGGCCAACCTATCGGCTGGTACCTTCATCGGTCGGCCTAAGGGACCCTAGAGATTCCTCCAACTTTGGCTCAATGTCTATACCGCTGATTTTGCTGGGGGAACCCCTCTTTCCCATTCGTACTTTCCCGCCGATTTTCCTGAGTCGTATGTCCCCTCCTACCGTCGCTGTTCTTCTCTAGGTGAGCGACGTCATTCTTTCCTCCTCTTCCTCCCTCTTTGGTAGCCTTGGTCACTTTCTTCAAGGATTTTTACCTTGGGTTCTCTGGCCAAACCGTGTGGTTCCCTTTCGGGTAACATTCGGAGTATGAGCGGCCTAACCGACCTATTCTGCCTGATGTGTCCCGGGATGTGGAGCCCTTTCGCATCTTCTCGGCAGCCACCTTTCCCTGTTTGCTTCCCATTGATTTTGCCGATGAGCATTCCCAGTGGTGCTCCTACAAGTTCTACCACCCATCGATTTCTTCGCGGCAACTGAGCTTCGGACAACTCCCGCCTCATCTATACTTCGTCGGCCAGATTCAATCCCGTGGAAGGGTTATGAATGCCTTGGAGTGGGATCGTCTTTCCCATATGGCCGATGAGATACCCACCAAAAGACTCACCACCTGGGCGACTTTTTGGGCAACATCTTTCGCATTCCGCGAGTGGTGGGGCGAGTTGAAGCTTCACATCTTCAATCGTTCCTCATCGGTCTACCGGGAACGGCTTCATCCGGTCGGTGCCGAGGCGGACCCTGAAGTAAGTGTTCTGGCCTTCTCTTTTTCATTTGGTCGTTTCTACTCTTATCTCATCAAGACTTGTCTTTTGTAGGATGCTGATCAGGACGCCCCTTCAATGAGCCTCAGCGGCTAGCCGATACGATATGGACCGATGTCAGCCACCACAAAACTAGGTACCAACGCCCCCACTCCTACATCGCGGGTGAACGGGAGGCGGTCCTAGACTGTTGGCCGCTTCAAGGGTCTTCGATTAGCTTTTGACAAAGGGAGTCATTTTGAGGATGGAGCCGAAGGGAGCCTTTTGGGTCTTCGGTGTATTTGCCCCATATCCTCCACCGATGACCTCTCCCGATCTGTAATTTTGCACACCATACTTATAAAATATGTGTTCTTGGCTTTCTTGACTTGTGTACCGAGTTTCTTCTATGCTTATTTTGTTGATCTAGGGGTGATGCCTTTGAATCGGCCGTCTCAACGCGGCGCCCTTGACATCGGCTGTTTGCGCCTCGTCCGAACGATTCGAAAGTGATTCTGTAATCACCTCGCTTGGCCTCTTCCATCTCTGAGCTTCTTGTGTTGTATTTTGGGTCTAAGGGCGATGCCTTTGCGTCGGCCGCCTCAAGGCGATGCCATCATCTATTTGTGCTTCGTCTGAACGACCGAAAAAGATGTTTCCTTAGATAGTCGTCCGACCTTATCCTAGGTCTTTCGACGTAGTAGTCCTTAGCTTGCTCTTATTCGCTCGGGAAGTCTAGTTATTTGCGAAGGTTGTCCTCAGCCTGCTCTCTGATATGATGTCTGCATGGTTGTGGTTCATCGGCTGCAGCAAGATTTAGCGAGTATGCCCTTCGCCCTCTTGTCGTCGTCTTCATAGCATAAGATTAGTAAGTTCTTCAGTGATCGGCTTGATACCATTATCTAATACTTCAAGAAAATTATTGTCCTAATCTTCTCCTGATAAACAGACGACTCCTTCCGCTTCCCACACCAATAAATCAACTATAGCTATGTTGACCGATTTATCGGCGGGGACTATTTCCACATGGTCGCCGACCCACTGTATGAGGTTCTAGTGCATTATCGAGGGGACGTAGCAGTTTGCATGTATCCAATCACGTCCAAGTAACAAGCTATAGGATCATTTCTCCTATATCACAAAGAATGTGGTCGACATTGTCTTTCTTCCAACTATCAGCTCTACGTTTAGTACTCCCATTGTGTCTGGCGAGTTGCCACCGAAATCTCTCAATACCATATTAGTCCTGATGAGGTCTTCCGGCGTCTTTCCAAGATTGCGAAAGGTCGCATAAGGCATCAAATTTACAGACGCCCCTCGTCTATCATCATCTTGGACATCGACTTCCCGTTAACCAACCCCTTGATGTAGAGAGGTCTTATGTGCCAATCTTCAAGATCTTCTGGCTCATCAAAAATTGCTGGCTAGGGAGCCAGTATCAACTGAGCCATCGTATCAGCGTGTTCCGCATCATGGGAGTACTAAACGTCCCATGTTTACCTCCACATCCTTCTTTTCATCATTCTGATCGGCCTTGTTCTTAGGTCGCCATTCACTTTTAACTCATCGTGGCCGATTAGTCTCCTCTTCGTATACATGTGCCTTCCCTTCTCTTTGTTGTAGATGTTGCAACCTTCTCTTCTGGCTTCTCGTGAAGATCCCCGGGGGACACCACTGCGGTCTTTTTGTCGTGTTTTCATCATCATAGGCCATCTGGACATTTGCTTTAGGATTGAGGGGACCGAGTCTTTCCAGCACTAGTACCCATGGAGATGACAACCTTTAGTACACTGTCTCCTGATCATGTGTCCCGAGCTTGATGTTTCTTGTCCGATGATCGTCTTACGTTCTACCTTTAGCACTGCACTCCGGGTAGTCGTCTATGGATGGTAGGTGTAGCCCCTCGTTCCAGCAAAGCCTGAAGAACTCGCAGTTCCAATGGGGATTGAAACGCGAGTGGCTCCGACTGTCTTATTGTTCTCCCTCTCTTTCGACCTCCTTTGGTATTTCTTGATGTGGCCCGATGAGATGACGTTGCTGCCGATTCATCTTCCTCCACGTGCACGTCGGTCTCTACCATAATGCGCATGCACCATGTTGACTGGGAATGGGTGGACATCGATGTTCATGGGCTTCTTCCCGTCGTCGAACTTGATTCGGCCTTGCTCCACGGTCGATTGTATCTGTTGCCTGAACACCTTGCACTCATTAGTATGGTGCAATGGGGAGTTGTGCCACTTGCAGTATTTTCTTTTCTTTGGTTCTTCGGTAGGCGGTATTATGTGGCTAGGTGACAGGTGGATTTGTTTTTCTTCAAGTAGCAGGTCAAATATTTTGTCCGCATTGTTGACATCGAAGTCGTATTTCTCTTCATTTTTGGCCAGCTTTATTCACGGGAAAGCAACCCGCTTCTTGTTTTTGGACCACTTAGCCATGCTGACCTCTGCATCTGAGTCGTGCTGTCGTCGGAGTCTGAGTGGTATATTTGGGCATATGCCACTTTCTTCTAGTACCCTTTGTAGCAGTTGCGAAAGGCTCTCGAACTCATGTGATGAAAACCTCTCCTTAATTGGATTCAGGAGTCCTTGAAAAGTCAATTCCACGAACTAACCGTCGTTGAGGCTTAAGCTGTAGCATCTGCTCCGTACTTCCCAGAACATTTGGACATAATATTGTACCGACTCATCCATCCTTTGCTTGACGGACGTCAAGTCAGTAAGCTTCATCTGTTGGATGCCGACGAAGAAGTATTTGTGAAATTTCTTCTCCATGTCAGTCGATGCCTCTCCGCACTAGGTGAGGAAGTGGCTAATATGCTCGATCGTGGAGATCAAGTCTTGTCTCGAAAATTTGGTGAAATCGGGCACCTTGTATCGTGCTGGTAGCGGCACTCGATCAAACCATTCTGGATATGACCGCCGATACATATACGTCTGTTCCTTGGTCTTCAGCCCAAATTGATCTCTGATGACTTCCGTGATCCGATTCACCCTTTCGTCTTCTTGCTGCCCCGACGTCGAATATTGGCCGGGTGTTGGAGCCTATTGATATTGCTCCTGTCGGGCAACATTGCTCCCGTACTGCCCCTCATCACTATAGGGTTGTGCGCCGTAATACACCGTATGATGATACACGAGAGGGATGCCATCGAGTGGCCCCCTTTGCGGCACGAGGTCTGGCAATGTGTTCCTAGCGATGCCATATGTCACCAGTGGCACACCCTATCTTGGTAACCTTGGGTCGAACGTTGGGAACAGCGCTGGTGCGTTCCTCTCTATGGTATATGATGCGCCATATGGCAGGCCCTGTGAGGGGCCTGTCAAGTGAGCTGTCTTGGTTGCTTCGTGATCGGGCGAGGTTCCCATTTGTTCTATCCTCATTGGCCCTTGTGGCTATAGCACCGGCCGAGTATGCAGCAGTTTGGTAGGGTCGTCTAGGAGGTACGCCCGACCTTGTAGTGGTCCGGAGAACACGGTGCCTTCGACGACTTTCTTGATCATCCCCTGTAGAGTGGTGACCAATGCCCCATACTGGTTGGCCATCGAGTGACAAATTGCTTGGTCGACGATTTATAGGAGATTGGCCTAAGAGCTCTCCACTGGTTGGCCTCCATCTATTGCCAATACTGGTCTGGACAACGGACTCTTCTATACAGGACCCATTTGATTCATGCCGTAGAATTGCAGGAATGACTTCTAGAACTCATCCACATGTCGTTGCACCTCCGGCCTTTGGTCTTCAGTCAGGGCTTCCATGGTGAACGAGATGATGTTGTCGTTGTTGATCTCGTTCGCCATCGCAATGTTGTTGGAGATGGTCCCACCGGGTGTGCAAAAAAGCGTGTTGGTGAGTTTTTTGTCACACTTTGACACACGCGTGGCCTGGAAGATCTGCTTCACTCTAGTGCAAGTCCTACGTTCTTAGAAAAGGGGTTTAAGGCATGTCAACCACTTTGACCCTGCAATTGATAAGGGAACATAAAATATGACATTAGTAGTATGGCCTATCGGCTGTCGAGCCGATGAATGTGACGAGGATGGGATATTCTTGGAATATCATGTCGATCGGCCATAAGGCCGATGACCTGAGATGAAGCGATCGGGCAAGTGTGCCATCGACCGATTAGATGAACAGTGAACCATGCAGGTCGATGGATGCTTTTCCAAATACTTATAACATGTATCGTGGAATCGAAGATAACCAATCGGCTTGTACTCTGACAGAAATAAATAAAATGTGCCAGATAACAAAGCTATATCATGAAAATCATCACAATAATTAGATCGGACCTAACCAAGACAGTAGCTACTCATGATGATCTTAATAGTATATCAAAGAATCGGGCATGCTTTATTTAGATGAACGGTATACAACATGAAAGAGATACAATAGAAAGAGATGTCGGACTTAAACGATGAAGCCTCAAACTATCACACCTAGATCACATTAATCTAAGAGATGAAACTAAATTGATGCGGCCTTAGACCTAGATAATACACCGAAAACAATCGGCGACCGTACTGTTTCAAGGTTCACCTCAAGAGATCAAACTGAAATGATGAAGCTTTGAGGATACTAATCTAATCGGTACAGACGTCTGGGGTGGCGGGACTCACCTCTTTGTCGGAGATCAAAATGATGCAGCCCAGCTTCGAGTGCTGAACCCTGTCGGAATAAACCTTGGAGCCAAGGGTGGAGATGCGCCGAGTAGTTGGTTGACAGAAATGTGTTTTAAGCTAACTAGGGATACATATTTATAGTCTGGAGACTTGCCATCCAAGTACTATATCTTAACTGATTTCGGATAATCTTTATCTTCTCTTCTTCACCTTATCTCCATCGGCTCCTTCTATGTCTGATCATCTTGTAACAGCATGGGCGGGCTTCCTTGACTTTCTTTGACTGGACCTTCTTGACTTATATT
Organism: Zizania palustris; assembly: GCA_019279435.1. Classification (NCBI taxonomy): domain Eukaryota; kingdom Viridiplantae; phylum Streptophyta; class Magnoliopsida; order Poales; family Poaceae; genus Zizania; species Zizania palustris. The sequence goes on from JAAALK010000080.1 coordinate 33,220,407, forward strand.
GACTGTGCAGCATTCTTAGTGGTCTGGGCTTTACAAAATCTTGGCATCAACACTAACATTGTCATCGAGTCATGTGATGTGACTTTTGATGAATTTTCTCCTTGTGTTAGTACTTATTTTGATCTTGCAGTGAGCGGGATATGTATGAATCCATCTTTAAAGAAGAATATCCATCAGACTTCAAAGATCTCCAGGATGATCCCTTACCTTCCACTACAGCAACCCCTAAAGCAGACTCTTCTTCCTCTACATCAGCAAGAGGGCCTAAAGCATCGATTTCGACAAGCATTAAGCTCACTCCGGCAAGAGTTGAGGGGAGATTCTCTCTCGACGAGAAGCCCCTCTTCACATTCAACGTTGACATCCTCCAGAGTCAATGATCGGTGATCTAAATGAAAGGGTAACTCGATCTCATTGTCATGTTACAGATTCCGCATTTATCGCTTCTTTTGAGCCCCTAGATGTTAGTCATGCTTTATCTGGTTCAAGTTGGATCAATGATATGCATGAGGAATTTGAAAATTTTGAGAGAAAACAAGTTTGAGTTCTTGTAGATCGATCCCCAAATGTTCACATCATAGGAACAAAATAGATTTTCAAAAACAAATAGGGGGAGGATGGGCCTGTTGTGAGAAACAAGGGTAGACTTGTTGCTCAGGTTTATCCTTAAGTCGAGGGGATTGATTTTGGAGAGACCTTTGCTTCTGTATCTCGTCTTGAGGCCATTAGGATTTTGCTTGCTTTTGCATCTTCTCATGGTTTCAAACTGTTTCAAATGGATGTCAAAAGTGCTTTTCTTAATGGTTTTATAGGCAAGGGTGTTTATATCAAACAACCCTTGTCTTTGAACATCCCAAGTACCTCCATAGAGTCTTTAAACTTCATAAAGCTTTGTATGGACTCAAGCAGGCACCGAGGGCTTGGTATGACCCTCTTAGATCTTTTCTATTTGAGCATGGGTACAAAATAGACTCTGTTGACGAAATCTTGTTTACTCTCAAGCATGACAAAGATTTCCTTCTTGTTCATATATATGTGGATAACATCATTTTTGGTGGCTCTTCTCATGTACTTGTCGTCGAGTTTACAAATTCTATGAGTAGGGAGTTCTAGATGTCGATGATAGGCGAGCTAACCTTTTTCTTCAGTTTTCAAACCAAGCAATGCAGACAAGGTATTTCGTGCATCAGATGAAGTACACCAAGGACCTACTGAAGTGCTTTGACATGAGCGATGCGAAGAAACTAGCCACTCCTATGGCTACCTAAGTTGCGCTTGACCCGGACGAAGATGGTGAAGAGGTTGATCAGGAGTTCTAGAGCATGATCGACTTCCTCCTCTACTTGATGGCCACAAAACTAGACATACACTTCACCGTATGTTTGTCTTCTCATTTTCTAGCGTCTTCGATATCTTACCATCGTCAAGCCGTTAAGCACATACTAAGGTATTTAAAGCACACTTTAGAATTTGGCATTTGGTATTCTGCATGATCATCTCTTTGTCTTAGGGGGTTTTCTGATGCTTTTTTGATACTTTTTGTCTTAGAGGGTTTTCCGATGCTGATTTTGCTGGTTGTAGAATTGATAGGAAAAGTACCTCTCGTACTTGTCATTTTCTAGGTTCCTCTCTTGTGTGTTGGTCTTCTCTCAATAATCTAGCATTGTGCAGTCTAGTTGAGGCTAAATACATAGTTTCTTCTAGCTATTGCTCTTAGATTTTATGGATGGTTTCTACTTTGCGGGATTTTGGTTAGATTTTAAGGGTGTTACACTTCTTTGTGACAACACTAATGCCATTATCTTAGCCAACAACTTAGTTCAACATTCTAGAACTAAACACATTGATGTGCGTTATCACTTTTTGAGAGACCACAATGAGAAGGGTGATATTGAGTTGAGATACATAGATACCCAGAACCAGCTTGCAGACATTTTTACCAAGCCTCTTGATGCTTCTCGTTTTGCATTTTTGAGAGGAGATCTTGTTGTTTATCATCCTTATGGCTTTTTGTGAGGGGGAGTTATGTGTTATTGCCTTCATAAGCTTCTGTCATATGATTAACCTGCTTTTACATACACATGCTTGTATATTCCTTTGAATTATTGTCTCTGATCATGTTGATTTTGCTCTATTGAATATATTTGATTTATGTCATGAGCATGGCCTTTAATTCTTAAAATTATAACATGGTCATCACTTAGTCTGGTAACTAGCATGTGTAGGCTGAATGCTTTTGCTATCTTTTACATGCCTGGTAGCTAAGTTCTTTTTACTTTGATGCAAACGTGCAACTTGAACATTTGTATGATTTTCATGGAAATCTTGAACTAAAAATTGAGAAGAGTCATGAATTAGTATTCATGCATTTTGTGCTAAAAAATTAAAAGATCCAAGTGGGTTTGCTTTGTCGCACTGTTTTTATTCTAGAATGCTTACCATAGCACTTTGGTATGAATTAGGACTTTGTAGTGTATGCCAAGACCACTGCATTAAGCTTCTGATGGTCTTTACTTGACCTAGGCTTAGCTTGGCCGGTCAGTATAAGATTGACAAGCAAATAACCTCTAGCACTAAATTAAAAAAGGGGAAACAAAAAATCTTGAAAATATTGGATAACAAGTTTGCTGAAGCTCCTTGTTTATGGACATGCTTATCTAGGTAGATATTTGCTACCTTTTGCAATTCATGGTTTACCATGTCTAGTATGCTAATCTGAGTGGTGATGCTTTTGTTTGCTAAAATCTGAAATTTGTTTGTTCATGATTTTAATTGGATATTTTTCAATTGAGCTTTTCATATAGTACTTTATGTTAACATTCAAGGCAAATGTTTGCTCTCTACTGTGATTGTTGTTAATCATGTCTTAGAAGCTTGCATTTACACTCCTTCCTCACACCTCTCTTTGCATCATTTTTGTCACCTTGATACTTGCATTGCCAAAGGGGGAGAATTTATTTCATACTTCTACCAAAGGGGGAGAATCTGACACAAGTTTGGATGAATTTAAAATCAAGTGATATGTTTTGGCTCTTTTATGAGTTTTTGTGGTCACTTATGTGATGAATCTCAAATTCAACTTGATTCTTATGGGAGTTGTCAATGCACTCATCAAGGAGGAGATTGAGAATCCAAGTTGAGATGTACCTTTATTTTTCTAAGTGATGAGTGATTGACAAAATTGCTAAGTTCAGGGTTTGGACTTGTATTTTTTTGAGGAGTTCACCGAAGAGTTCGGTGTGTGTTAGGAAAACATGTCTTCTTGTCTCATGGTGTGTATGATTGGGATGCTACTCAACTGTCAACGGTGGGTGATCAGGGTCAAGCGGGGAGCTTGGTGCCCGACGATCAAGGAGGTCAGGTGAAGCTGAGGATGATCTTAGTCGTACACGTGGAGATGAAGCAAGACATGGGCTGAAGGTTGATCGAGGCAGCGTATTGATAAAGTCAAGTGAAAGGGATATCAGTACAAGTGACAAGATGGCTCGAGGGATCAAGAATGGGAGAGACTTGATGGTGGTCGAGGTCACGAGATGGTGACACGTGTCAAGATCTAGAGAGTCTTTGTCGGTTATGGCTCAAAACCGTCAGATCAACATCTGAAGGTCGTGATAAGAAGTCGTAACTGCTACGAAAGTTTCGCATTATGACAAAGTACCTAGAAATAGGATTTTACTTTTTTAGCCATGTAGGCCTTGAGTCTATAAAAAAGAATTTCCTGTAAAAACCCTAGGAGCAATTGTGTATTTTCTTTTTTCCATGTAGGCTATAAAAAGCCCCCCATCCTTCTAGGGCTTGGCACTCATTTCGAAAATCACTTTAGCCATCAAAAATCTCTAGGTCACTTTCTAGGTTTTCCCTTCATTCTACTCTGAGCGTGTTGGTGTGTTTTTTAGTCACACTTTGACACATGCGTGGCCTGTGAGATCTACTTAACTCTAGTGCAGGTTCTACGTTCTTAGAAAAAAGGGTTGAAGGTGTGCCAATCAATTTGACCCTACAATTGATAAGGAAATAGAAAAATATGATCAATAGTATAGCCTACCGGCTATTGAGTCGGTGACCGCAATGAGAATGGAATAACCGTGGAATATCATGCTGATTGGTCATAGGACCGATGACTATGGGTGAAGCAATTGGGCGAGTGTGTCATCGGCTGATGAGATGGGCAGCTTACATATATAGGTCGATGAGCACTTTCCGATGGTAAATAAGATGTAGCGTTGAATTGAAGATAACCTATCGGGTTGTACTCTGATAGAAATCAATAAAATGTGTCAGATAACATGTCTATATCATGAAATCATCACAATAACTAGATCAGACCTAACCAAAATAGTAGTTAATCACGATGATCTTAATAATATGTCAAAGTATCGAGCATACTTTATTTAGATGAACGGTATAGTATAAAAAAGATACAATAGAAAGAGATGTCGTACTCAACTGATAAAGCCTCGAACTATCACACCTAGATCACATCAATCTAAGAGATCAATATGATGCAGCCTTAGACCTAACCAATACACCGTGAAACCGGCGACTGTATTGTTTCGACGTTCACCTCAAGAGATCAATTTGATGCAGCCGTGAGGATACTGACCTAGTCGATACGGTCATCGAGGAGGGTGGTGGGACTCACCTCTTCGTAGAAGATCGGAACGATGTAGCCTAGCTCCAAGTGTCGAAACCCTTTGAGATTAACATTGGGAAAGCAACGGGTGGCGATGTGTCGCATAGTTGTTTGACAGAGATGTGTGTTCTAATCTACCTAAGGGTACATATTTATAGTCCAAAAACTTATCGTCGAAGTATTCTATCTTAGCCGAATCTAGATAATCTTTATCTTCCCTTCATTGGCTCCTTCCTATCCGGCTATGTTGTAATGGATGGGTTTCTTTGACCATCTTTGACCGGACTCTCTTTTGACTTTCGTTGACCATGCGACATCCTTGGTGAGCTCTAGGCTTTACCAAATCTTGACGTAAACACATGCCCCCCCGTTTCGGAGCATTAAGTGGTTGTTGATGCTTCAAAATTAACAACCATCATTATCCCTGCCGCCATGTCTCCTCAAACGCCTATCTGCACGATCCTTTCACTTTGATCGCCAGCCAAAATCCTTCATCTTCTATTACTTTTATAACTTCCCCCAGGGTTCCGACCTTACAATTTCCATTATTTTTTCTGCTTCTTCTTTGGCCATTCACGATTACGATGGACGTCGCGTGACGCATTTACTTTTGACGACGTCGTACCAGTTTTTTCTACCGGACGTCGTGAGCGGTCCACCAACTCCTTCGAGATTAGCTTGGCTCGACAATCGAAGAATTACCCTGGTCTATAAGTATTCTGCTTTCTTCATTTCTTCCTTCCACACTTTCTGCCCTCTGCCTATTATTTACTTGCCATGAGTGTTGTTTAATTTCTTCTCTATTATGTTAAATCTGCACTTCTGCGACACAAGAATGGCTACTCTCAATGTGATCCTTGAGTTAAGTTTTTATTCCTCGCTATCCTTTCTTTTTCTTTCACAGCTTCTTATCACATTTTTCTCTCCTTTTTCATAGAACCTGCAGATCAGATCCTAATCCTCATAGCCACTCGCCCACTCATCCTTCTAGTTTCTTCCTGGGCCCTTTGGGGCAACCCAGACCTTGTTGATTTAATAACGTCGAAACTCATAGAATCCCTTTCAAATGTTCCCCCATGTGTCCTAATTGGAGATATGGTTTCAATTCTTTTCCTTCTCCTATCCCTAGCTGGCGTGACTAGTATCTTAGAGTATCGGCCACCTACCGCCCCCCTAGG